>ML420653.1:0-47261 GCA_005239525.1 Nicotiana knightiana | reverse complement strand
CCCAAATCCGAATAATGTCACTTTAATTGGAAAAACTCCCTTATTACCCTTCATTAATCGGGGTGGTGAAAAAAGAGGTGTGACAGCTCTGGCGACTCTGTTGGGGACTATAAACCCAGAATCTCTGGTTCAGGGTTAAAGAATTCGAGCTTAGAATAGACTGTTTTATTTGGCTTTATTATCTGATTTTTATATGTTTAAACCTAACGTGCTAAATGTCGCTTTTTTACCGCGTCAATATTATCTGAACTGTATATAAACTGTGCCGAAACCCTTCTTCTCTCTGAGTCTTCTAAATCATCTGGGAAGTGTGCACTTCGTGTGACTTCTTTTTGGTACAAGTCATGATTATCGTACACTTGTCGTTTTGGTACACATTACAAACTGTGCCACATGAAATGCACCCACGATTTACGACATGTTTATTTTATTATTGTTTTGGAGTTGTGGTCGAGGGGCATGAGTTGCCACACTCGAGTGTAGATTATATAGTCATGTCTATGGTCATGACGATTTTAAAATGCCTATTTTGAGGCGATATTCAATTATTCTCTATGTTTTGGAATTTTATCTAAAAGAGGTATTTCTAGCTGTACGGGGTAGGTATATAAATCATTTTTGATATTTATGGATTTATATTGGGATAAGTCACGATGGTGTGCACTTGTTATTTTTGGACACATGGCAACCACGTCACAGGAAATGCACCCGCGATTGCTACGTGTGATTTTATTTATTGTTTCGAGTTACGGTCACATGAAATGTACACCCATATTTGGATTTACATGTAATTTATTATCTTTCCAACTATAACCTATCCATGAGCAAATAAACCCCATTTTAAAACTACGTGTCAATCCAATCATGTATCTTTCAACTACTGTAATTTATCTTTACAATTAAACTACCAAAACAAGAGAGAGGAGTGCAAATCATAAACATTCAGATCATTTTTCTTCCAAAAACAAGAAAACAGAATACGTGGAGTGCTCAATGACTCAAAATCTAAAGCTATTCCACAAATTGACACATACAAAGTTATTCTTATCGATTGAGAATGAAACTGGGGATCAAACCCTCAAGCTCTTACGAATCAAACAAGATTTAAACTCTTCAACACTTAAAAACAAATATGCTGAAATATTGAGCAGAACTACTAAACCTATCAAATCATTTTTATGTAGCTGCTCTCGTGTTTCAACAGTTTGGCTAACTTATGAGACCAACACAAGTACCCGTTAAGTTAATCCAAAATAAAGATGAACAAGATTGATAAATACCAAACTCTAAGATGGATTGCTAACATGGCATACGACAGAATAGTTCTAAAACTAATTTAAAATAAAGCAAGAATGCAAATTTAATTGAATGAACTATATGTTAGAAAATAATCAAAACGCCTGGAGCGTCCTCACCTATCTTGACCAGGGCAAACAGAATGCTTAAATCACTCAAAGAACAAAATAAGAATCCATACATGTGTTCCTTAACGTTCTGAAACTACCAAGAAAACATTCAATTTTCAAAGCATTTAAGAAATAGAATAACAAACCAAATCTTTAGCAAACTTCAGGAACAAGAGAAACGATTAGCACATTTATATAAGATCTACTTTAGCGGTCAGCCATAGAAATCTGATCAATCCCTCTAAATAACTCAACATCAATGATCCAGTAAAACCAGAGCAATTGATAAACAAAATAAAGCCATACTTGAAAGCATGCTAACAGAGAAGAACGGATCCATCTACACATTCATCAAACCATTGTGATTAGATAAGATAAGAACAAAAGAACCTCTTATAGATGCATTTGCACTTCGATTCCTTAACAACTTTTGAAGCTAAAACACCCACGAAATTGTGTGCAAGACCTCAATAGAAAGCCGACCAAATCACTGAAACTCAAAGTCGACTCAGGAAACTCAAGCGAAGCTCAGCAAATCCAGAAAAACAAGCAGATCGACCACGGAATAGAAAATAAGAAGAAGCTCCAGGGGAAAAGAGTCCGCCGTTTATAACGTTTTCCGGCCAGATCTGTCACCGGCCAGATTAATGACGATACGGGGTGAGGAAAACAAGAAGTGGGGTCGTTTTGGTCATGGCAGGTCGCGGCAATCGCCGACAGTAGCGCAAGGAGAAGCCTGTCGATTTTTGAATAGGAGGTGGGTGATGTTGCGGCGACTGTTTAATCCTTGAAGAGAGAGACGTGTGTAGAAGATCAGATTTGTTTTTTCTTTCTTGTCTCTATTTTTCGTTGAATTAGAAGAAGATGGAGGGGTCTGATATTTTTATTTTGTTGTTTGAAGATGATAGAGTGAGGGATAAGAAGGAGGGGTGTCCGCCGTTTTTGGATNTTTTTTTTTTTTTTTTTTTTGTTTGATTTTTTAGGTCTTGAGGTATTTAAGTGAGGGGATGGGTATTGGGCCGGACCGGGTCGGGCAGGTGGGGTTTTGGGTTAGGGCGGATTAGGAGAAAATTGACCAAGTTCGGATTTAGCCTTAACAACCTTCTCTTCTTTTTATGCTTTTGCTGAATTAGCCACTTTAGACTCAAATTTAATTTAAATCTATTTCTTGGCTAGCCTATGTATTTATTTCATCTAATGATGGACTAGTGCAACTAATTAATTAATTAACCTACGAATGCAATTTTGATCTTTAGACGATGCATTTAATAATGTAACTAAATCCTAAAAATGCAGTTTAAACCTAAAATGGCACGAAATGAAAATGTGACAACTTTTTATGACTTTTTTATAATTTTAAAATATTAAACCAACATGAAATGCAACTAAATAGAGAAAAACTCCTAAAATTCATAAAAATTATTTTTGGATAATTTTTAGGAGTAATTTCTATGCGGGGAAAAAATTGGGTGTTCACGTGATTAAACATGATGAAGACCGAACTAGACACATCAATGTTTATCAAAATTCCGTCAAATTTTAATCAAGCTATAATAAATTAAATCTGGATTTCGAACATTTAATTATGTTTTCTTAGTAATCTAGAAGTCAAGTAAGACATGAAACAAGAAGGTCACGTAATTCTTCAAGGCACAATTAATCGTATAATTACCGCCGAGCATGATTAACTTTGACACATGCATATACGCTTGTCACCTCATATATGCATCACCCCCCATGTAGCATACAATGTCAATTAGTAGGAAAAATTTCCTCAATAAAGTTAGGCAAGACACTTACCTCAAACAAGCCAAATCGGCACCGAGCAAGCCAAACGATGCTCCAAAAATGCCATCACACGCGTACCGACCTCCGAACGGTTCTAAACTAGCCAAAAGAAACTCGAATACATCAAATAATGTCAAAGGAAACAAACCCAATCGATAAAGGTCGAATCTTTAATCAAAAATCCAAAGGCAACCAAAAAGTCAAACTCAGGCCCGCACCTCGGGATCCGATGAAACTCAAAAAAAATCCGCAAACTTACGAGTCCGGCCATACTAGTTTCACTCAAATCCGACTCCGAATCGATGTTCAAAACAAAAATTCATTTTATGAAATTTTAGACAAAACCCCCCAAATTTTACTGTGAAATCACCAATCAAATGCCAAAAACAAAGATGGATTCATGAAATATAACCCAAATCCAGTATAAAAAACTTATCCCTAGCCATATGGTAAAAATCACCTCCAAATATTGCCCAAATCCGAGCACCCCAACTCAAAATACGACCAAATGAACAAACCCTCGATATTAAGTATTTTTGCCCAGCTTTTCTGCCTCGTTTTGCATGTCAAACGATCTCTAAACTTACTTTTTATGCCTCCAATGGATTCCTTGTAAAATTTCAGTCAAGTTAGGATTTTGAATCACTCCATTTGACCTTATCACGAAGGAGATATGTTGGGTTCAATATTTGAAAATAGTGCAGATTTTTAAATACGCAATTTCGTAATTAATCTTAAAAAAAATCTAGCAACCCAATTCTTAGTAAAATGACCAGAAACTCCTCATACGATGTCCAAATTCAAAGATTCTTTTTGCTATGGTTCTGTGATTATGATACGGATCTAATGCTTCAATCAAAATAAAAATTGGAGCTCATTTGCTTAAAGTGGTACCATTTATGCTTGAAGAAATGATGTTGAAACATAAGAAAAACGAGCGCAACACAATTCAAACTTATCCGAAAGTCACCCGAGTCCCTTGGGACCCCGTACGAACATGAAAACAAGTATCATAACATAACATGGACCTACTCAAGGCCTCAAATCACGCATAATAACATCGAAACGACGAATCGCACCTCAAATCAAACTTAATGAACTTTTAAAAACTCGCGCCGGAACATATCAAATCAACTCGGAATGAACTCAAATTTTGCACACAACTCCCAAATTACATAATGAAACTATTTCAACCTCCAAAACTACAATTCAAACCCGATATCATCAAAGTCATCTATCGATCAAGCTTGTGAACTTTCCAAACGTTCAAATTTCCAACTTTTGCCAATTAGTGTCAAATCCTTCTAGAAATATCCATATGCAAATACGGGCATATGCCCAAGTCTAAAATCACCATCCGGACCTAACGGAACCATCAAAATACCAATCCGAGGTAAAATGCTTAAAATTCAAACTTAGTCAACTCTTCAAACTTAAAGCTTCAATTTATGAAGTTTATTCTTCCAAATCGATTTCGAATAAGCTGAAAACCAAAACCGACGATTCACACAAGTCATAATACATCATGTGGACATACTTGTGCCCTCAAACTATCGAGTGAAATGCAAATGCTCAAAACGACCAGTCAGACCGTTACATTCTCCCCCACTTAAACATATGTTCGTCCTCGAAGGAGAGAAGAGTCATTCCAAGGACATCAAATCACGATGTAACCTTACCATGCACATACCCGGGGATGATCCCATTCCATCCCACTCCATATAAACCTGCCAACATATTATAAGTGGCGATCCTTACTTCAACCTTATTCTGTAAATCTTAAAACCAAATTTCCAACATCTGAAATTCATTACAAGACACGAATCTCGCATATACAAACTGTATAAGTTTGAACAAGCTATATTAAGTCATAACCATAACCTAAAATTTAATCACATGATATTCCCCATCACTAAGATACTTACAACAGTAACTGCTGACTACCATGGCTGCCCATAAACAAATCTGGTACTAGTAGTAAACCTCATATCAAATAAAACCTCATTCAAAACCTTCGTGCACTGCCGATGATGAAAGAAATACGAAGAATCTCTTAACCAATCATCTGATCAATAATCCAAGAAGCTCAGCTGTACGACCAGGGCCATTGCCCAAATCCTTAGTGAAAATATGGTATCATTCTTCCGAACATTCCTTATCCCAATACGATAATGCAAATCTGAGGTCTAGAAACCTTATCCCAGCCAATACAAGTAGCCCAACCGACAAGTCTCACCAAAAACTATATGGTTCCCCACACAACGCGGTCCTGTACACCAACAAGTAATAATTCAGACATGACAGATAATAGTAAGAAAGTTAAATAAGAAGGTTACTAAGCAGTAAGCATGCAGAGAAATTTTTAACATTTTCCTATGTACTATTTTCAACAAGGTGAAAGCAAAATAATAAAATAAGCATAAGGAGTTACATTTCATCACAGTACCTATGTGGCGCACAACCTGATCCCATCATATCAATCCATATAGGGTACCCATCGAGCCATAATACTCTGTCTCACTGATCACATGTGCGTCCACATCAAGCACGATAGAGTGCACAAAATATAACTATGGTAAAATGATTAGGCATAAACAATACTGAGGAATACAAGTACAACTATGTAGCAATAAGCAAGTCAACATCACGAAGGCCATCTCCTCCGTAACTCTATCAGGCCAAGACAGAATTACAATATTCGTAAAGAATCATGTAATCCTCACAAACCGTTATAGCATAAGAGATAAACACCTAACATAGACCAAGGTGCGAATACCATTTATTCTGCCCGATGATATACTTGTGGTAACAACTGCATATGACCAAGCAAATCTGATCTGATATAGAATACACATCCTCATTGGGCCTACCAATGGGCCCCCAAACCAAGTCCAGTCATCCCCGAATGGACAATAGCCCTCCAGAAGTCCACAACGACATAACCATAACACATACTATCATTTGGCTAGCTTGGGCCACATTTTCATAGTCCACAACCATGAAACAATCTGCTTCTCACAAATCCCAGTCTCTAAATCCAGAGAACACACAAATCACCATACCTGATCCTAACTCCACTACCCGAAGGTCTAACACATCTCTCATACACGATCATCCCACGAGGAATACTTCTATAATTCTTCACGCGACATGTTCCTCACACGAGTAGGAAATAACCGCCTCGAACCGTGATAGAAATCATCGAGAACTCTTTGGAATATATTTGCACATAACCAAACTATCAGAACCGAATCTCTCTAACTCAACCAAGCCATGCAGTCGCCAAAACCTAAGTGCATTGCCACGAAACACATATGGAGACTCACCCCATCATAAGTACCCAAAGAACCGATCATACCATTACCGTGTTGATCTAACCTACTATCAAACTGTCATATTTCTTCGAGTTCCTTCCAAATTACCCTCAAGTTGATACCCCTCCTTATGAGAACACCAAGATCCTTACCCCAAAGCTCACTATAAGAGATCCTAGCATAAAAACCACACCGCCCTAAGGCCCATAAGACGATGTATTCCCTCTTAGCACCCCAAAGTACCATAACCGATACACCCACTCTGAAGAGACCCTCTTTGAATCTAAAGTCGTTTCCTTCACCTTCTTGATACTGAAATGTATAATCCATAATGATATAGCAATACCACGAGTCTCATCACCATCCAATCTGAATCTCTGATTCTAGCCACAACTACTACGCCATCACTTAACCTTCCTAAGTCCGAACTCATTAATAAGACATAAGAATGAAATTCTTTCCACAAGTAAACAATAAAAAAATCCGTTCAACACACTCATAGCTCGAGACTATACGTCCAATCAAGATAGAAATCAAGCACCCATTAGTTCTTTTTACACCCTCAAGAATACTCTTCTTGTCATATTCAAATCATCTGAATATAACTCATAGTCACATACTACTCATCATTTGGTCATCCAACCACTCACCTGCCACCAATTCCACTCATAGGGACACTACCGAACGTATAAGTCCAAAAGCACATGCTCACAAAACCAAAATCCCCGTGCTCAAGCTATATTCAAAACCTGACCTGAAGTCTTCAAGACTGACCCATCATCAACACACAAAAATCACATCTCATACCTCATCCATAGAATCACAAGATGTCGATGCACAGCCGATACCGAGCGCTCACATGCGCATACGAATGCGTGGAAGGAATTCAAAGAGTTATGTTGTAACGACCTGGCCGGTCGTTCCGAGTGTTTAGCCCCGTTTTCCCTATTTCTGCTTCCTTCTTGTATGGTTAAGCTCTTTTATGTTGCGTTGGGTTGATATCTATGAGTACCCCTTCGGTGTTGCGAAGAGTTGTAATTGTTGGTCGTATGCACATATGGTGCGGATCTATTTGGGCTTTATAATGAGATTTTAGTAAGGTAAGTAATTGGGTATTGCGTGATTTAGACGTATTAGTTAGGTTCTTTCAGGTTCGTGTGGCATGGTATCATCCGATTCCCCGTGGTTATGGCAATGCACTTTGAGTACTTGATGTCGAAGTGCGCATGGTTATTGGTTTTGAGCAAGGTAACTTGAGGTGTCTCATGTGGACCATTGCAGCGAAGTTATGTAGATATATGATCGTTCGGGTTAGGTTCGTGTGTTATGGTTCTACAATGTGTAATGGGTTCTCAGCACTCTGTTGCGGTGGTAATGGTGAGCCTGCGGTAAAGCTCTCTCATTTGAGTCATTTTTCCATAATTTTAGTACATTTGGACTGTTTCTTATTGGTGTGCGGGTCGCACGGGTTGTGGCTTTAGATTGTATCGAGGTGTCATTTCACTATAGTGGTTGTGTTGGATGAGATGAGGTCATCGAACCTAGAATGGGTGTTATCGGATCTGGTTACGGCATATTTAAGAGGATATTGACGCTGATCGGCTTAGAAATTTTTGCTATATTTCCTATCAAAGACAGGGAGTTGCAACACTTGTTGATCCAACGAATAGTTATGGGTTTCCGTGTGTTTCTTCCATCATTGGCAGTATATGAAGGTGTTAGAACGAGTATCTGTTTGTTAATAGGGTTATTTCTGGTATTGGATTGCTTGAGCAGCTACTGTGATTAGAATTTATCGCTATGGGTGTTGGAGTTATGTGGGATATCATGGGATGTCATCTTGAGTTATGGCTATGGCTGGATACGGCTTGTTAAGATTTATTTAGTATGTGGATGCGTGATTCTGATCTTATAGAAAAGTTCAGATGTGGAAATTGGATTCTACGGCTTATGGGGTAGGTTGGATGAAGAAATTTTAGATGTGTTGTGTTATCAGATCTATGCGGGACAGGGTGACATGGGATCACCCCCCAAGTATGTGTGTGGAATGGTTATTCGGCGATTTGATGGCTTTTGGAACAACTCTTGGCAGGTTCAAGGACGAACGTGTGTTTAAGTAGGGAAGGATGTAACGACCCGGTCGTTCGTTTCGAGAGTTTAGCCCCATTTTCCCAATTTCTACTTCCTTCTTGTATGGTTCAGATCTTTTATGTTGTGTTGGGTTGATTGGTTCGGGTTCAGAGTTATTATGGAGAGAAATGAAACACTTAGTCTCTTAAGTTGGCGATTTAGTTGGAAAAGTCAACCACTAGTTGACATATGAGTAAACGATCTCGGATTAGGGTTTTATGGTTCAGATAGCTTCGTTAGGTTATTATAGACTTAGGAGTATGTTCGGAATGTTATTTGGAGGTCCGTGGTAGAATTATGCTTGAAATGGCGAAATTAGATTTTTGGCGATTTCCGATTAGTAGAAGAAAATTAGCTAACTTGGTCGGAATGGATTTCCGGAAGTTGAGATAGGTTCGTAATGCCATTTGGGATGTGTGTGCAAAATTTCAGGTCATTCGGACGTGGTTTGGTTGGTTTCGGCATCGTTGGCGAATTTCGTAAGTTCAGAAATTCTTAGGCTTGAATTTTGGGTTTATTTGGTGTCTTGATGTTGTTTTGAGTGTTCCGAGGGTTCAACTAAGTTCGGGTAATGATATATGACATGTGGGTATTTTTGGTTGAGGCCCCGAGGGGCTCGGGATGATTTCGGGTGGTCATCGGAAAGTTTGGACTTGAGATATTTCAGTTGGTGTTGTCGGTTCTGGTTTTCCGCACATGCGGAAGGTAGATCGCAGATGCGGAGGTCGCAGGTGTTGTATGGAAGTCGTAGGTGCATAGTTGGAAGCGTAGGGAATTTTCTGCAAAATCGGGCGAGTGAGCGCACCTGCGAGCCCGCAGGTGCGAAGTGGTGACTGCAGATGCGGAGCGAGCTGGGTGAGTAAATTTCTGCAGATACGGATTATTTCCGCAGATGCGGTGGTCGCATGTGCGTAGAATGGACTGCATATGCCGTTTAGCTGGGCAGAAAGTATATAAGGTCCCCTTCGTGAATTTTCTTATATTCCACCATTTTTTAATACGGGTTTGGAGCTTTTGAAGGATTTTGAAGAGGGATTCAAGGGGAAATACATTAAGGTAACGTTTTTGAACCTAAAACTTGATTCTATGGAGATATTTGAGTGATTAGACATGAAATATATGGGAATTAAGGGTTATAATTGGGGGATTAGGGCATGAAATTTTGAGACTTTGATTTAAGGATTTGAAGGGTCATTTGTTGTCGGATTTGGATGTATTTGGTATGTATGAACTCTTGAGAGTGTAAGGATTCTAGTTTTGCTCTTTTTATCAGATTTTGATACGTGGGCCTGGGGGTCGGGTTTAGCAAATTTTGGGATTTTTGATGTAAATTGGTTATTTTCGAGTGGGCTTTGTTCCTTTAGCGTAATTTGATGATATGAATTTGATTTTGACAAGATTCGGGAGATTAGAGGCCGAGTCGAGGGGCAAAGGCATCGCAGAGTAGATTTTCATTCGGCTTAAGGTATGTAATGATTGTAAATCTTGACCTGAGGGTATGAAACCCCGGATTTCGCATTGTATCACTATTTTGGAGTGGCGCACATGCTAGATGACGAGTGTGTGGCGTACACCGTTAGGGGATTGTGACTTGGTCCGTCCCGTAGCAACTAATAAGCTGCGTATTTGATTTCAAATCATATGATTACTTTATGTTTTAAGGAATATTACTATGTTTTGGGTTGAATGCCGTATTTGGGCCTCGTGCCAAGTGTTTGGACCCCTTGGGGACTTTTTACTACTATTTTTTCACTAATTTTTATTTGAAAGTTACACGCAGTCATGATTTTACCTGATTTCTGTTTCATTGAGTTTCATTACTCCACTTTGGTCCATATGAAAGATGTTTTGGGACAACTTCACTATTTTACTGATAGCCCGAGTGGCTTGAGAGGTTTCTGATTGAGTGAGGCTGAGGGTCTGTGTTTTGAGAATATTATGGGATCGGGCTGCACGCCGCAACATGTTGTTATTGGTTCATGATTTTTGTGAGGTCGCGGGACTGATTGATTTATGCCACGAGGTTGCTTGTTATGAGGCCGAGGGCTTGATTGATTTATGCCACGAGGTGGCTTGTTATGAAGCCAACGGCTTGATTGATTTATGCCCCGAGGTGGCTTGTTATAACGCTTGGGTTGTAGGAGCCCCTCAGGAGTCTGTACACCCCTAGTGAGCGCGGATACCCTGAGTGAGTGATGTGATGTTGCCCGAGAGGCTGTTCTTGATTCATGTTGTTTCCCGCGGGGCTGATTACGAGTGATTGTGAGGTTGCCCGAGGGGCTGCACTGAGTAATGTTATGCCTGAGGGGAATTTTATGATACATGTTTTAGCCCGAGGGGACATTTATGACTTTTATCACTTTTACTTTAAATTTCATTGTAACACTTTTGAAATTGTTGGAAACTTATCTTCCGATGATTTTTACTAAAAAATCTTGTTTTAAGCAAGGTGATTTGATTTATACACTAGTTTGAAGGCAAACTGTACTTATTGTGATTTCATGACATGGACTTATATGTTTCTTACTGCTTAGTCTTTATTTATATTTATTACTTACTGAGTTGGCGTACTCACATTACTCCCTGCACCTTGTGTGTAGATTCAGGTACGAGGGATGACTGAGAGTTGATTACTATCCCAACGATTTCACGGAGATTTGCGAGGTAGCTGCACGCGTCGGCAACCTTGCCCTTCTCCTTCTTGCTATTGTAGTGTTTATGTTTCTTTCCAGACCTGTATTACCCTTAGATGCTCATGACCAGTGACTCCGAAATTTTGGGTTGCATTTGTTATTCGGGATATCTTAGTCTGTTAAAAATGTTTAAATGAAACTTCTATGAATTGTCGGTTTAGAAATAATATGAATAAAATATTTCTTATGTTTTGAATATTGTTTTGGCTGGCTTAATATCGAGATAAGTTCCATCACGGACGAGTAGTTTTCGGGTCGTGACAACTTTTGTATTAGAGTACTAGGTTGCAGACTCATCAGTCATGAGCAGGTTTAGTAGAGTCTTGCGGATCGGTACGGAGATGTCTGTACTTATCTTCGAGAGGCTGCATAACCCTTAGGAAAAATCTCACATTCTTGAATTCTTGTCGTGCGAACCCATTTATTCAGCCAAAAGCGTAACTCTTTGAATTCCTTTCATGTATACGAATGTGCGCGTGAGCGCTCGGTATCAGCTGTGCATTGACAGCTTGGTATTTCCATGTATGAGTTGCGAGATTGATTTTAGAAAGTTAATAATGGGCTAGTCTAGAGGACTTGAGGCCGGGTTTTGTCTATGGCTTGAGTGTTGAGATTTCGATTGTGTGAGCACGTGCATTTTTGGGACTTATATTTCTGTTGTGTCCCAATTGGTGGGATTTTGTGTCTGGATGACTATGTGGTGAGTATGATTTGATGGTGAGATGTGTTCCGATTGTTTGATTATGATAAAAAGAATTGGCTAGAAATGTGGCAAGAACTCTAGAGTTTTTGACTTCTGTCTTGAGTTGGCATATGGCCTCGAGTTGTGAGTGTATTGAAGGGCCTATCACGTAATTTAATTCTGGAGTGAAGTGGATCTTCCTGTTGTGTTATGAGTTCCTGGTGATGTCTTTTGGGCTGACCAATGCCCCAGCAGCGTTCATGTATTTTATTAACAGTGTATTCCAGTCGTATTTGGGCTCCTTCATTATTATATTCATTGGTGACATCCTGGTGTACTCACGTAGCCAGGAGGAGCATACTCAGCGTTTGAGGATTTGTATTATACGATGGTAGCGTATGGCATTGTGAGTTATTTTTTGTTTTGATCTATGGCTTTGAGCCGAATAGGGGAGTCTGCTAATGATTAGTTGCTTGCCCGGTTATATGTTGTATTTGTTTTAGTTTGGGGTATACTGGTGGATCAGTTATGACCTGCAGAGATGGAGCCTGAGAATGACTCGTGTAATGGAAATTTCTGGATGGAGGTTGTATTATACTCTATGGGGATATGGGTCTTATTGCATGATTGAGTTGTTATTCGTAAAGGAAGTAGTGTGCGTAAAGTAGGAATTTGCTTGGTTTCCTAGGGGTGTGGGTTACTCCCTTGAGTGTTTGTTTGTTAATGGGGGTACATGTCATTTAATCTGCTTGATCAGTATAATTGAGAATTGCATAGAGTGGGTGATTCTGAAGAATGGTTCTGATGGATTCAGCGTTTATATGTCATTGTGTATTCTATATTCCGATGTCATAAAAGGGAAGGATAGTTCGAATTCATCGAAAGTCTATTTAGAGTAAGTATTTGAGGTGTGGTACTTTGGGGTACTTGAGAGATATTCAGCAGTTTATGAGCCTTAGGGAGATGTGGTTCTGTGATAAGGTCTCGCGTGGTAATTCTAATTCAGGATGTTGGTACTATGGCAATGAGGAAGAATCAATGGGAAAGTAATTCAGAAGGGACTCGGAGAAATAGGACAACTTGGTAGTAGATTGGATCGGCATGGTGATGGTAAGATCGGTCCTTTGGGGTGCTATGGTATGGTAAGTTTCTACGTGTGATTCGTGATGATGCTCTTGGGTTTTGGCGACCTGCGTAGCTCGGTTGAATTAGAGGGATTTAGTCCTGACGGTTTGGTTAAGTGAAAATAGATTTTTGAGAGTTCTAGATGATCTCTACCGTAGTTTGAGATGTATATTTTCTACTAGTGTGTGGGTCATGTGGCATATTGTAATTTTCTCCAGAATGAAATCTAATAGAAAGTTCTTTGCTAATTGAGTATGTAGTTTCTTGCGACTCAGAGTGGGTTGGAGGTTTGTCGTATCGTTCATATGGTGGCATAATGGGTGCGATGTGTTGTGTAGTATTGAGATTTCGGGTGCTAGGTCACAATGCGATTTGAAAGGAAGGTTCTGCATTCTTAGGTAGCTTGAACGATCTTAGATGATAAGGTAGATGGTGTTACTTTTAGATATGGGTCGATGAAGGTATAAGTTTCAGAAGAGGCACCGTGTTTTTATTTATGGATACTTCATTGGTGTGGCGGTACTCTCCTTGTTGGTCGGCTGTGGGTATTCAAATTTGGCCTTGTAGCACATACGGATTGTAGGGGTATCCCTCGTGGTATGATCTTGTATTGGAAAAGTATTAGACATTCAGGCGACGAAGTTGAGATCGGATATGGTGATTTGTGTGCTCTGAGGGTTTTGAGTCTGGGAACTCGAATGAGTAGATGACTTCATAGTTGAGGGAAGTAGCCAAGTTAGCCAGGGGTTAGTGTGTTGTGATTAAGTCATTATGGACCTTCGGAGGGTCATTTGTCTATTGTGTATGACCATAGTTGATTTAGGGTTCATTGGTAGGCCCAGTATGGGTGTGTTCTGCATCGGGTCAGAGTTGTTGGCTTCGAGTTGCTATTGTTGAGGGATGTACCATCCGATTGTCATTGAGTTATTCATGTTACGGAGTGATCTATGAATACCACTTCGGTGTTGCGAAGAGTTGTGATTGTTGGTTGTATGTACATATGGTGCGGATCTATTTGGGCTTTATAGAGAGATTTGAGTAAGGTAAGTAATTGGGTATTGCGGGATTTAGACGTATTGGTTAGGTTCTTTCGGGTTCGTGTGGCATGGTATCGTTCGAATCCCCGTGGTTATGGCAATGCACTTTGAGTATTTGATGTCGAATTGCGCATGATTATTGGTTTTAAGCATGGTGACTTGAGGTGTCTCATGTGGACCAGTGTTTGGATAGGGTCGCGCATTGTAGCGAAGTTATGTAGAGATATGATCCTTCGGGTTAGGTTCGTGTGTTCTGGTTCTACGATGTGTGATGGGTTCTCATCACTCTATTATGGTAGTAGTGGTGAGCTTGCGGTACAGCTCTCTCATTTGAGTCATTTTTCCATGATTTGAGTACACTTGGACTGTTGCTTATTGGTGTGCGGGTCGCACGGGTTGTGGCTTTAGAATGTATCGAGGTGTCATTTCACTATAGTGGTTGTGTTGGATGAGATGAGGTCATCGAACCTAGAATGGGTGTTATCGGATCTGGTTACGGCATATTTAAGAGGATATTGAAGCTAATCGGCTTAGAAATTTTTGCTATATTTCCTATCGAAGACAGGGAGTTCCAACACTTGTTGATCCGATGAATAGTTATGGGTTTCCGTGTGTTTCTTCCATCATTGGCAGTATATGAAGGTGTTAGAACGAGTATTTGTTTGTTAATAGGGTTATTTCCGGTATTGGATTGCTTGAGCAGCTACTGTGATTAGAATTTATCGCTATGGGTGTTGGAGTTATGTGGGATGTCATCTTGAGTTATGGCTATGGATGGATACGGCTTGTTAAGATTTATTTAGTGTGTGGATGCGTGATTCTGATCTTATAGAAAAGTTCAGATGTTGAAATTGGATTCTACGGCTTATGGTTCATATAGCTCTGTTAGGTGATTTTGGACTTCGCAGTATGTTCGGAAAGTTATTAGGAGGTCAGTGATGGTATTAGTCTTGAATTGGTGAAACTGAATTTTTGGCGATTTCGGGCCGGCACTAGAAAATTAGCTATTGTGGTCGGAATGAAATTCCGGAAGTTGAGATAGGTTCGTAATGTCATTTGGGATGTGTGTGCAAAATTTCAGGTCATTCGGATGTGGTTTGGTTGGTCCCGGCATAGTTGGTGAATTTCGGAAGTTTAGAAATCCTTAGGCTTGATTTTTGGGTTAATTTGGTGTCTTGATAATTTTTTTAGTGTTCCGAGGGTTCAACTAAGTTCGGGTGATGATACATGACGTGTTGGTATTTTTGGTTGAGGCCCCGAGTAGCTCGGGATGATTTTGGGTGGTCATCGGAAAGTTTGGACTTGAGAGATTTCAGTTGGTGCTGCTGGTTCATGTTTTTCGCACTTGCGGAAGGTAGATCGCAGATGTGGAGCTCGCAGGTGCGGTATGGGAGTCCTAGGTGCGGAGTTGGAAGCCTAGGGGATTTGCCGCAGAAACGGGCGAGTGAGCGCACCTGCGAGCCCGCAGGTGCGAAGTGGTGACTGCAGATGCGGAGCGAGCTGGGTGAGTAATTTTCCGCAGATGCAGATTATCTATGCAGATGCGGTGGTCGCATGTGCATAGAATGGACTGCAGATGCGATTTAGCTGGACAGAAAGTATATAAGGTCCTCTTCGCGAATTTTCTTATATTCCACCATTTTTGAAGACGAGTTTGGAGCTTTTGATGGATTTTGAAGAGGGATTAAAGGGGAAACACATTGAGGTAACGTTTTTGAACCAAAAACTCGATTCTATGGGGTTATTTGACTGATTAGACATGAAATCTATGGGAATTAAGGGTTAAAATCTGGGGATTATGGCTTGAAATTTTGAGACTTTGATATAAGGATTTGAGGGGATTTTTGTTGTTGGATTTGGATGTATTTGGTATGTATGAGCTCATGAGAGTGTAAGGTTTCTAGTTTAGTGATTTTTATCGTATTTCGAGATGTGGGCCCGGGGGTCAGGTTTGGCCAATTTCGGGATTTTTTATGTAAATTGGTTATTTTCGAGTGGGATTTGTTTCTTTAGCGTATTTTGATGATATGAATCTGATTTTGACTAGATTCGGGGCGATTTGAGGCCGAGTCGAGGGGCAAAGGCATCACGGAGTTTATTTTCATCTGACTTGAGGTAAGTAATGATTGTAAATCTTGTCTTGAAGGTGTGAAACCCCGGAATTCGCGTTGTATCACTATTTTAGAGTGGCGCACATGCTAGATGACGAGTGTGTGGCGTACACTGTTAGGGGATTGTGACTTGGTCCGTCCCGTAGCATCTAATAAGTTGCGTATTTGATTTCAAATCATATGATTACTTTATGTTTTAAGGAATATTACTATGTTTTGGGCTGAATGTCGTATTTAGGCCTCGTGCCAAGTGTTTGGACCCTTTGGGGGGTTTTTTACTACTATTTTTTCATTGTTTTTGATTTGAAAGTTACACTCAGTCATGATTTTACCTGATTTCTGTTTAATTGAGTTTCATTATTCCCTTTTTATGCATATGAAAGATGTTTTGGGACGAGTTCACTGTTTTACTGAATGCCCGAGTGGCTTCAGAGGTTTCTGACTGAGTGAGGCCGAGGGCCTGTGTTGTGAGGATATTATGGGATCGGGATGCACGCTGCAACATGTTGTTATTGATTCATGATTTTTGTGAGGTCGCGGGCCTGATTGATTTATGCCACGAGGTGGCTTGTTATAGTGCTTGGGTTGTAGGAGCCCCTCCGGAGTCTGTACTCCCCTAGTGAGAGCGGGTACCCTGATTGAGTGATGTGATGTTGCCCGAGAGGTTGTTCTTGATACATGTTGTTGCCGGCGGGGATGATTACGAGTGATTGTGAGGTTGTCCGAGGTGCTGGTATTGAGTGATGTTATGCCAGAGGGGCAGTTTATGATACATGTTTTTTCCTGAGGGGCCATTTATGACTTTTATCAGTTTTACTCTAAATTTCATTGAAACACTTTTGAAACTGTTGGAAACTTATCTTCCAATGATTTTTACTGAAAAATCTGGTTTTAAGCAAGGTGATTTGATTTGTATACTGTTTTGAAGGCAAATTGTACTTATTATGATTTCATGACATGGACTTATATCTTTCTTACTGCTCAGCCTTTATTTACATTTATTACTTACTGAGTTAGCGTATTCATATTTCTCCCAGCACCTTGTGTGCAGATTCAGGTACTAGGGCTGACTGAGAGTTGATTACTATCCTAGAGATTTCACGGAGATTTGCGAGGTAGCTGCACGCGTCCGCAGCCTTGCCCCTTCTTGCTATTGTAGTGTTTGTGTTTCTTTCCAGACCTGTATTAACCTTAGATGCTCATGAGCAGTGACTCCGACATTTTGGGTTGTATCTGTTATTCGGCATATCTTAGTTTGTTAAAAATGCTTAAATGAAACTTTTATGAATTGTCAGTTTAGAAATGATATGATTTCTTATGTTTGGGATATTGTTTTGGCTGGCCTAGTATCGCGATAAGCGCCATCACGACCGAGGTAGTTTTGGGGTCATGACATACGCTTCAAGTTGAATCAATGCCGCACGATAAAGAATAAAAGATGGTAAGTTTATCCTAAATGCCCCGTAGCCTGTCGAAAATAGATATGGACGTCATCATACCGATCTGCAACACTCTACTAGACACTTGCTCATGACTCGTAGAACCTATGAACCTAGAGCTCTGATACCAACTTGTCACGACCCAAAATCCACAAGTTGTGATACCACCTAATCCGACTCGTTAGGTCAGCCAATTAACAGTTAACACAATTCTAATAAAATAAATATGATCAACAATCGATATATCTAGATTCCAAACAACATTCCAAGGACTAGCGGTACAAGACATGAGCTACTAAGACTAGATTATTGAATAACGGGGATGAAATAAATTCAACTTCTGTTTGAGATGTTCTTAAACAGAATTCAACTCTAGAACTACCCAGGGGAAAGTGGTAGCCATATCTGGAAGGCACAAATATCTTCAGAGTCAGCTCTCGACATCACCCGCAGCTCCGCTCCAAAATCTGCATGCAAGGTGCAGAAGTGTAGTATGATTACAACCAACCCCAATGTACTCAGTAAGTATCTTGACTAACCTCGGTGACCAGACTTTGTAGTTAAAAGAAACTCACTAATATAACATGTACAGAAGACTAGCAATAAAACCATACTAGAACATAAGAGAATAGAGTACAAGGAAACAATTATGTGAAGCAGTAGATGATTTCTAGAATAACCATGATTAATATTCCTCACCAATCCTTTCTTTAGAGCGATAACTAGCAAATCACAGTAATAAATCCATAACTTTCATAGTGTAAGAAATTACTCAAGACATCAAATCCAACGACATGGCAACACCCTTTGTTTATTTATCTTATCCTTACTAAATATATGTGTAACAATACCAACCAGATAAAAAAATGCCGATAACAACAATGACAAGGTAGGAAACACAGGAATGATGACATCAATTAGGAAAGAAGAACATAATTTCACCTAACTAGCATGGTAGAAGGCACAGATGTAGATATGAAAAATAAGACGGGAAATCATGATCTTTATAAGCTAACAAGTAGAGGCATGAATGACTAACATGGTAGAAAGCTTATACTAGAGTGAAACAAACTAGATACGACATGGTTATAGATATAACAACAGGAATGAGGCATGGTATTTTAAAGTTAAACAAGTAGAATGCATAGGCAACACAACAACAATTGAGATACAGAACAAAGACAGAACAACAACGACAAGTCACATAGGAAACATAAGTGCGAAAATAATTGCTCAAGGTAAATAAATGAACGTATACACAAGGAAAAGATATCACAACATAATGCATGTCCCTCATCCTCGCCTGCATGGAAACACCCTTCGTGCCATGAACTCGTGATAATATAAAAGCATGATGATATAAATGAAATGGCACGGCATCACCGTTCGTGGTTTTACTGTCATCCACACATGATAATGTAAATGAGATCAAGATAATATAAATGAAATGACACGGCATCACCCTTCGTGCTTTTACTCTCAAATGAAATGGCACGACTTCACCCTTCGTGCTTTTACTCTAAAATAAAATGACACGGCATCACCCTTCGTGCTTTTCACCTTTCTGCACATGATAAAATATATGAAATGGCATGGCATCACCTTTCGTTCTTTACACTCTCCTCAAATATAATATAAAAGCAATGGCACGACATCATCCTTCGTTCTTTACACTCTTCCTCACCAGGCGTATGAATATCCATGACAAACAAGGTCGGAAGCATAAATAACATCAAGGAGAGAGGTTAAATGAATATTCCAAATAAACCCCAATCACAACTTTCAAACTAAAAATAAATCAATAAACCCTAAAAACTCTTATTGTTCAAGTATTTCAACAAATCTCAAGAATAATATATAACTCGAGTATAGAACCTAATATCTCAAGAATAATGGCCATAGCAATGTATTAGTGATTAAGCATGATGAAGACCGAACTAGACACATCAATGTTGCTCAAAATCCTGTCAAATTTTAATCAAGCTATAATAAACTAAATATTGGTTTCTAACATTTAATTCTGTATTCTTAGTAATCTAGAAGTCAAGTAACACATGAAACAAGAAGGTCACGTAATTCTACAAGGCACAATTAATCGTATAATTTACCCCCGAGCACGATTAACTTTGGCACATGCATATACACTCGTCGCCTCATATATGCATCACCCCCACATGTATCATACAAAGGAAATTAGTAGGAAAAATTCCCTCAACAAAGTTAGGCAAGACACTTACCTCAAACAAGCCAAATCGGTATCGAGCAAGCCAATCGATGCTACAAAAATTCCTTCACGGCTCAAAAATAGCCAAAAGGAACTCAAATACATAAAATAATGCCCAAGGAAACAAACTCAATTGATAAAGGTCAAATATTTAATCAAAGCCCAAAGTCAACCAAAAATCCAAACCCGGGCCCGCACCTCGGAATCTGGCAAAAATAAAAATCTGACAACCCATTCATTTACGAGTCCATCTATACTATTTTCACTCAAATTCGACTCCGAATCGATTTCAGAACTCAAAAACTCACTTTATGAAATCTTAGAAATAAACCCCACAAATATTACTTTGAAACAATCAATCAAATACCAAAAATGAAGATGGATTCATGAAATATAACCAAAATCCAGTATAGAAACCTTATCCCAATCCATTTGGTGAAAATCACCTCCAAACATTACCCAAATCCGAGCTCCCCAACTCAAAATATGACCAAATGAACAAACCCTCGATATTAAGTATTTTTGCCCAGCTTTTCTCCTCGTTTTGCATGCCAAAGGATCCCGAAACTCGCTTTTGATGCCTCCACTAGATTCCTTGTCAATTTCAGTCAAGTTAGGCTATTGAATCACTCCATTTGACCTTATAATGAAGGAGATATGTTTGTTTTAATATTTGGACATAGTGCAGATTTTTTCATAGGCAATTTCGTAATTAATCTGGGAAAAATATCTAGCAACCCAATTCTTAGTAAAATGACCATAAACTCCTTATACGCTATCCAAATTCGATGATTCTTTTTGTTATGGATCTATAATTACGATACGGATCTAATTCCTCAATCAAAATATAAATTGGAGCTCATTTGTTTAATGGGGTACCATTTATACTTGAAGTAACGACGTTCAAACATAAGAAAAATGAGCGCAACCACATTTCAAACCTATCTGAAACTCACCCGAGCCCCTTGGGACCTCGTACGAACACACCAACAAGTCCCATTATATAACACGGACCTAATCGATGCCTCAAATCACGTATAACAACATCAAAACGACGAATTACACCTCAAATCAAACTTAATGAACTTTTCAACTTTCAAACTCGCGACGAGACATCTCAAATCAACTCGGAATGAACTCAAATTTTCTACACAAGTCCCAAATGACATAATGAACCTATTTCAACCCCTGAAACCACAATTCAAACCCTATATCATCAAATTCATTTTTCAATCAAGCTTGTGAACTTTCCAAACCTTCAAATTTTTAACTTTCGCCAATTAGTATCGTATCCTTCTAGAAATATCCAAATGCAAATCCAGGTATATGCTCGAGTCCAAAATCACCATTCAAATCTAACGGTACCATCAAAACTCCAATCTGAGGTCAAATGCTAAAAAGTCAAACTTGGTCAACTCTTCAAACTTAAAGCTTCAATTCATGAAATTCTTTCTTCCAAATCGACTTCGAATAAGATGAAAACCAAAAATGAGGATTCACACACGTCATAATACATCATGCGGAGATACTCGTTCCCACAAACTATCGAGTGAGGTTTAAATGCTCAAAACGACCGGTTGCGCCGTTACATTTGCGTGGAGCTGTTGAAATATACGCTTTACTATCAGGCTTTACTATTACGCCTTAGTGTTAAACAAGTTGATGTCGACTATATAAATTCTTATTTTTTAAAAGCTCAAATAAAATCATTCAAAATATGACACAACGTTCCTAAATGAAAATAAATTAAAAAATATATATTTTTCTAAATTGAACAAGAAAATCGTGCTAAGCTAATTTAGGGGGAAAAGGTTTGAAGTATGAGGGTCAAAGCACCAAGTTTCGATGTGAATTCAGGCATAGGTACAAGTGTGATGACCTAATAGGTCATTTATAGTTTTAACCTTCTGTGTTATGAAACCTCGATTAGCTCCACTTATCCTTCCTCGATTTGTGTGCATAGTCTGTATCTTTTTCCAAAAGGTTTTATGTGAAAAATTGACGAAAATTTGATATCATGTCTTAAAACACATTTCAGTTGACTTGGGTCAACGATTTGAGAAAACGGACTCGGATCAGTATTTTGACTATCTCGATGGGACCGCATTGTAATTTGGGACTTGGGAATCTGCCCAGATTCGAATTCGGAAGTTCCTAACTTGATTTATCATAATTTGTTGAAAACTAGAAGCTTAAAGGTTTAATGAATTAATAAGTTTGACCGTAAGTTGATTTAGTTACCTCCGGATTTGGATCTTGGTTCCGGAACTTGGTATAAGTTCATTACAATATTTATGACTTGTCTGCAAAGTATGGTGCCAAACAGAGTTGATTTGGACGTCCGGTTGAGGAATTGCATGTTCTTAAGTTTCAATAAAATATTTATTTGTTTTGGTGTCCGATTCATAGTGTTAGGTATTATTTTGGTATTTTAATCGCGTAAGTAAGTTCATATGGTATTATTACACTTGTGTGCATTTTATATTTGGGCTCGAGGGGCTCGGGTGAGTTCGGATAGGCTACAAAGTGATTTTTGACTTAGAGAATAGCTTATGCATTTTGTTTCTGATGCTGGGCTGCAGATCTTGCATTTGCGAGGTTTGGCTTGTAAATGTGAGCCTCACTTTTGCGATCACATCATCGCATTTGTGAGCATGGTCTGGGGACAGGGGTTCTCGCATCTGCATGTTTTCTGTCACATTCACGATAGTGTCAGGTTCGCGTTTGCAAATAAATTGTTCGCATTTGCGATGGCTGCACAGGTGTGAATTATTTGCATTTGTGAGGTTCGCAAATTGCGAACCCCAGGTCGCATTTGCGACATCTGCGCCTGGTCAAAAGCTGAGAAAACGAGAATTAGCTCATTTCTTTTAAATTCTCAACCCTAAACACCTTAAAGGCAATTTTCTCCCAAAATTCTTTGGTACGTGACTTTAATTTTCTTTTTTCAATTTCTAATTCCATTTCATAAGTTTTCAACATCAAATCTAAGATTTTTATGGTAAAAATTAAGTATCTAGGTAGAATTAAAGATTTTTTTAAATTTGGAATTTAGACCTCAAATTGAGGTCAAAAATTAAAATAAATTACATAACCGGGATCGGGGGTGAATGAGAAATCGGGTTATGGTCTGTATCTCGGGATTTGACCAAGCGGGTACGAGGTTGAATTTTTCAATAATGACGTAAATTGAACCTCTTTCATTCATGAGTAGTTTATAAAGATTATTTTGAATCGTTTGGTCAATAATTTGCTAGATTTGGTTGGTTTGGAGGCCTGTTCAAAAGGGAAGGTTGTGGTTGAAGTTTGAGTTGATTGCGGAGGGAGGTAAATATTGGGTCTAACCTTGAATTGAGGGAATTAGGAACCCTTGAGCTATGTGCTATGTGAATTTGATGAGTAGCTGCGTATATGCAAGGTGATGAGTGTCTATACGCTTTCAGTTACTTGTTTCCATGTCTACCCTTATTTCATTAATCATAGCATTCCATGTCGTGATTGTTACCTGTCTTAATTGCTCTCTATGCCTTAACTTGCTACTTGTCATTTATTATTCTCGCATTATAAATGTTAATTCCTTCCATGCTACCATGCTTAATTGATACTTGCCTGAATTGTATTACTTGTATCCCTTAATTGTCATATATTTGACTTGGCTTGTTGCTCAGTATTAATTGTAGCCTTTCATGATTGGTACGAGATTCCTTCTTGATTTGTAGCTTTCATATTCGTTGATCATAGAGATTCTTGTGATTCGAGTTGTTAAATTTATTGCACTTATTCATTTATTTATGGATCCGGTTGTACGCCGCAACATGTGGAATAAGAGAGTATTTATATTGATACGATGGGATCGGGTTGCACACTGCAACAAGTAAAATAAGGGAGGATTAAAATGGTGAAATAAGGGAGAATAATGATATTGGCTCATATTATATGGTAGGATCGGTTTGCGCACCGCAACATATATATTTACTTATTATTATTGATATTTAAATGGTGGAATAAGGGAGAATCATGTTGTATGGTGGGATCGGGTTGTGTGCCGCAACAGTTTATGTGTTTTACATTCCTTGTTTTATTTTGTTAGCTTTAGTGCTTTCGTACGAGACATTGAGGATTGGTATTTCTGTATTTACTGGTTTTCGAGGACAAAGTTATTTTTATGAGTTAAACGCCTTATTTTTATGTATTTTCCTTTCTTGTCATTATTATTATACTGCGTACAGGTTATGGTAAGTGACCCGCCTTAGCCTCGTCACTACTTCGTCGAGGTTAGGCTCGGTCATTACAGCGTACATAGGGTCAGTTGTACTCATACTACACTCTGCACTTCTTGTGCAAATTTAGGAGTCCGTCCCAGCGGAAGTCAGTAGATTGATCGGGTTGACTATCGGTACAGAGACTTTAGGTACAACTGCTCGGCGTTCACAACCTTGAAGTCCCTTTCTACTTTATCTTGGTTGTGTATTTTCTTTCAGACAGCTTTACTTTCACTCAAACCTTTATCTCTATTATCCTAGTAGCTCGTGCACTTGCGACACCAGATTCAGGGATGTATTTAGATATTTCAATTGTTATGGCTTTCCACACTTATTTCAATTTTATCTCAGTTATTTCAGTAATTGCTATGAGTGAAATTTGATTTATTTAAAAATGGCTTAAAACTAATCAAACGATGGCTTTCCCGGCAAGTTAAATGTTAGGCGCTATCACAGTCCCGAGGGTGGGAATTCCGAGTCGTGACAAGTTGGTATAAGAGCAATAGGTTACCTAGATATCACGATTCAAGAAAAGCTTAGTAGAGTCTATAGGATCGGTACGGAATAGGAGCCAGAGCTCCCTGTGGCAGCTACTACCAGGGCAGAGCTCGAGGCCGAGGTCGTGCCAGAGGCTGAGGTCATGCCAGAGGCCGAGGCAAAGGAAGAGGTAGAGCTCAACCTAGAGCTCGAGCACCAGCACCCACAATGGAGCCTCAGGTGGATTTTCAAGAGGAGGCTCTATTCAGACAGTACACGTTGGACAAGCTCAAGTCCCGGATGGGTTCATAGCCACTCCAGTACTTCAGGACGCTCTAGTCCGTTTGGTGGGCCTTAAAGAGAGTGTGGCCCAGGCCGGCACATTCCTAGTAGCACCAGCCATTTCTCGAGATTGGAGAGGAGCACAGAATCCCTCTACTTACACTCCGAAGCAGGTGGCTTCCTAGTATCAAACTCCAACAGCCCCGCCAGTTGGGGTAGTTCAGTCGGTTGTTGCGGCACATGCCAGTGATTCGCCTGCTTTGTCTTTTGAGTTTGTGTTGAGGTTGGATAAGTTCACCAAGCTTTTTTTTGTTCATTTCAGTGGTGCATCTTTTGAGACCCACATGATTTTCTAAACCTCCGCCACGAGGTGTTGCGCAACATGGGTATAGTTGAGACGAATGAGGTCAATTTTGTATCATTTCAGATGACTAGTTTAGCCCAGAGATGGTGGAGAGATTATATGTTGACTAGACCAGATGGGTCACCTGCACTTACCTGGGATCAATTCTCACAGTTAATTCTAGAGAAGTTAATCCATGTCACTCTAATAGAGGAGTACCGCATGAAGTTTGAGCGACTTCAGCAGGGTGGTATGGCTGTCACCCGGTACGAGACTCGATTTGTGACTTAGCTCGCCATGCCACTATCTTGCTTCCTACTGAGAAGGAGAGAGTGAGAAGATCTATTGATGGGCTCACTTACACTACCAAGCTTCAGATGGCCAAGTAGACAGGGAGTGTTATTTCTTTCCACACGGTCATATATATTGTTAGACAGATCAACTTTTTTCGTGCTCAAGAGAGAGGGGCCTTGCCACTATAGTAGTTTCAGTAGCTCCTTATCTGAAGGAAGGCGTACTTATAGTAGGGATCATCCTCACATGCCAATTTAATCAGCGCTTCATGCATCTCACAGCGCTTTAGGGAGTCGTGGTCCTTGTGTGACTTACTCTGGGCAGCCAGCCTACAGTGCACTATCAACTCCTACGAGTGTTCCTCTAATTCAATGTTATCCCCGGGATTATCTGGCCCGTCCAGATCAGCTTCAGCTTCAGCTTCAGTAGCAGGATGGATTTTTTGAGTGTATTGGTATTGGGCACATCCGGAGGTCCTGTATGATATTATTAGACGTCATGCCACAACCGAGCTCATGCCATGCTTCCATCACCGGTTGCTCCACGGCCCGCTCAGCCAAGTAGAGGTAAGGGTCAGAGCCAGAGGTGGGGTTCGGGCCGTTAGAGGTGGAGGTCAGGCTGTTAGAGTCGGAGGCCAGCTAGCTAGAGGTTGTCCAGAGATGTGGTTCAGAGTGGTGGGGCCCAGCCCCGTTTTAATGTTTTCCTAGCTAGGCTTGAAGCCGAGTCATCTGACGGCATTATCATAGGTACTGTTCCAGTTTTCCATAGAGATGCTTCAAATTTATTTTATCTGGGATCTACTTATTCCTACGTGTCATCCTACTTGCTTCATATCTGGTTTTGCCTCCTGATTCTTTGAGTGTTCCTACGTTTGTGTCCATGCCTATGGGAGATCCTATTGTTGTAGATCGCGTCTATCGCTTGTGTATGATTACTATTGCGGGTCTTTAGACAAATGTAGATCTTCTTTTTCTTGATATGGTCGATTTTTATGTTCACTTTGGTATGGATTGGTTGTCACCTTATCATGCTATATTGGACTGGCACGCTACGACGGTGACCTTAGCCATGCCGGGGTTGCCTCGATTAGAGTGGAGGAGGACTCATGGTCATTCTACCAGTAGGGTTATCTCCTATGTGAAGGCTTGACGTATGGTCGAGAAGGTGTTTCTAGCTGATTTGTCTTATATTGGAGATTCTAGCAGAGAGGTTCCTTCCATGGATTCGGTACTAGTTGTTTATGAGTTTCCAGAGGTATTTCCTGCAATCTGCCGGGGATGCTACCCGACAAACATATTAATTTTTGTATTCATTTGACTTTTCACACTCAGCCCATTTTTATTCCGCCATACTGTATGGCCCTGCCGGAGTTGAAGGAGCACTTATAAGATTTGCTTGATAAGGGCTTCATTAGACCTAGTGTCTCGCTCTGGGGTGAACCCGTGTTGTTTGTGAAGAAGAAAGATGGATTGATGAGGATGTGTATAGACTATCGATAGTTGAACAAGGTCACTATCAAGAACAAGTATTCATTGCAGAGGATTGATGACTTATTTGATCATCTTCAGGGTGCCAAGGTAATTTTGAAGATTGATTTAAGGTCTGGCTACCATCAGTTGAAGATTAGGGCATCCTATGTCCCTAAGACATTCTTTTGGGCTCGGTATGGGCATTATGAGTTACTAGTGAATGTGTTTACAAATGCCCCAGCGACATTTATAGATTTGATGAACCGGGTGTTCAAGCGATACTTGGATTATTTTGTGATTATATTTACTGAAGATATCTTGATCTACTTCGGCGATCGAGAGGAGCATGAGAATCATCTTCGGATTGCACTCCAGACTTTGAGAGAAAGCTAGTTATATGCCTAGTTTCCAAAGTTTGACTTTTGGTTAGACTTAGTCGCCTTTTTGGGGCATGCTGTATCGGAAGGGGGCATAAAGGTGGATCCTACGAAGATTGAGGCAGTTCAGAACTGGCCTAAACCTACTTAAGCTCCAGAGAATCGAATTTTCCTGGGTTTGGAGGGTTATTATCACTGGTTCGTGGAGGGGTTTTCATCTGTTGCAGCCCCATTGACTAGATAGACCTAGAAGGGTGCCCATTCAGATGGTCGGATGAGTGTGAGATGAGCTTTTAGAAGCTCAAGACTTCTTTGACTATGGCTTCAGTTTTGGTGTTGCCTACTGGTTGAGGATCCTAATCGGTGTATTGTAATGCATCTCGTATTAGGCTCGGTGCAGTATTGATGCAGGATGGCAGGGTGATTGCATATGCATCACGACAGTTGAAGGTCATGATAAGAATTACCTTGTTCATGAATTAGAGTTGGCAGTTATTGTTCATGCGCTGAATATTTGGAGGTTCTATCTATACGACGTGTCGTGCAAGGTATTCACAGATCATCGGAGTCTACAATATTTGTTCAAACTGAAGGATCTCAATTTGAGGCAGATGAGGTGGTAGGATCTATTGAAAGACTATGATATCACCATTTTGAATCATCCCGAGAAGGCCACTGTGGTGGCCGATGCCTTGAGTAGAAAGGATGTGAATATGGATAGCCTTGTGTATATTCTAGTTTGTGAGAGGCAGCCTGTTGCAGATGTTCAGGCTTTGGCCAATCATTTTGTGTGGTTAGATGTTTCAGAGCCCAGTCATATTTTAGCTTGCACAACCGCCTGGTCTTCCTTGTATGAGCGCACTAGAGAGCGTCAATATGATGATCCCTATTTGCTTGTCCTTAGGGACATGGTGTGGCACGGTGGTACCAAGAAAGTTACTGTTGGAGATGATGGTGTTTTGAGGATTCAGGGACGTACTTGTGTGCCCTATATGGACGGGCTTCGTGAGTTGATTCTTGAGGAGGCCCACAGTTCACAGTATTCTATTCATCCGGGTGATGTCAAGATGTATCATGACTTTCGACAGCATGATTAGTGGAGGACTATGAATAAAGATATAGTTGCAAATGTACCTCGGTGTGTAAATTGTCAGCAAGTTAAGTATGAGCATCAAAGATGTTGGCCCAAGAAATTAAATGGTTTTGAAGATTGATAAAGGAACTTAGAAATGAACCAGGTCCATCACTGGCAGACATATGCACAAGAAGAGTTAAAGGCACATGAGGTGCTCATGCAGGAGATAAACAAAATTTGGTAAAATAAGAGATATCTCATGATTGAAAAGATTGTAAAATAATAAGGAGAAGGACTCCTTATTCAGTAAGAACAGAATCAAAGATAAGGAAGGATTTGAGGAGTTGAGATTAACTAAAACTCTTCCACCAAGGAAAAGTAGCATTAGAACTCTAGTTAATCTCTTGTCTACTAATCCTATATATTGCAGATTTTTCTTATTGTACAGGTACGCACAAAAGCAGAAGTTAAGAAAGAATTGAGAGCAAAATAGCGAGGCAGTTTTGCAAGCAGTTCGTGTGAGATTTGAGTGTGCGAATCTGAAGCTACTTGAACCAGCTAGAAGAACCAGTTCCAGTTGTTGTCTTTTAGTCTAATTCATTTGTAGTAGGTGATTTCAATTTGTACCTTTTCAGCTTTATCTAGAAGTGTATTTAATAGGTACTTTGTGTTTCAAGTGATAGCTAACTTGGAGTTTGTCGCAAATAGCTAGAGGCTAGTTTCCTACAAGGGATTATAGGTAATCCTAGGTTTACAAAAGAGTATTTGTAAATGTTGTTTCGCTAACTGATTTAGTAAAGAGTTTTGGGAAAATCCTACCAGGAAGTAGGTTGTGGGTTTTTCAACTTTTGAGCCAGGTGTTTTTCACATAAAAATCTCTCTGTTCTTTATTTTATGTATTTATTATTCCGCAAACAGTAGAATTTGGAACACATAGAAGAACCTGGTCCTTCTATAACTAGTGCACGCAAAAATCGGACACCACACAAATCACCCTCCCCTCTTCTTGTGTGGTATTGACGTATAGAACATCAATTGGTATCAGAGCGGGTTATCCTTGAAGAGGCTAACAACTTAGGAGAAGATCAAGATGAGTGCACCACTTGGGAACTCGGAAGGACATAAACTTCTAGTCCTCCACCCTTTCCAGTAGTACTCCCGGTGGAAGAACAGGATGAGAGACCAAATAATTGGAGAAGACTATGAGCTATGGGATATTGTTAACTGATGTTCCTTTGGCCACCATGAAGAAGAATGTTGAAGGAGTAGACGTGCCAAAGGCAAGAGCTGACTGCACTGCTAAGGATTTGAGAAAGTGGGAGAAGAATGCTAAGGCCAAGAAGTGGCTTATGTGTCGACTTGGTCCAGATGAGTAAAGCATAATTCAAAGTTGTACTACTGCCAAGGAAATTTGGGACACTTTGAAAGTGGCTCACGAAGGAACTGCTCAAGTGAAGAGATCTAGAGGTACTCTACTATATTCTCAATATGAGAATTTCTCTATGAAGGAATGAGATACTATTCAAGAAATGTATACAAGGTTCACTACACTGACCAAAGAACTTAATCTCTTGGAAGGACCCTCCTTGAGGAAGATAAAGTTGAGATGATTATGATAAGGGTTCTGCCAGTTTCTTGCGAAAGCAAGATTATTGCAATTCAGGAATCCAAGAACATTGCAACTCTCAAACTAGATAAACTGATTGGAAATCTCACTACCTATGAACTCCAAAGGCAGACCATGAAGATTGATGCTCCTAGAAAAGAAAGAAGTCTAGCACTCAGAATTACTGAAGGAGCTGATTTGGAGGAAGATGAAATGGCTATGATCACCAAGTTTTTCAAGAAATATCTGATGAGAGGAAAGGGCTCCTCAAGAGGTGGAAATTATAGCAAGGTAAGGGCACCTGAAAAGACGACCAATGAGGGTTGCTACAAATGTGGGAAGTTTGATCATTACATCAAGAATTGCCCTCAATGGGAAGTTTAATGGAAGAAGGAAAGATCTAAACGAAGGAACCGGAAGAAGAAACAGGTTCATCCCAAGAAAAACAAAGGATAAACAAAGGCTATGGTTGCTACTTGGGGAGAAAGTTCAGATTAGGAGTCAGATGATGTAGATGGAGATGAACAAGCACTTATGGAAATTGGTGAATCAGATGAGGAATCTCATGAGGAAACAGAGGTAAGTATATTTCATCTTAAAGACAAGATTAAATTCTTGTCCAAAGAAAAGCTCTCTGAATTATTGCTAGATTTTATTGATGAATCTGAGGTAATTAATAAGAAAAGGAACAGATGTCTAAGGAGTACGTTATTTTAAAAGCAAAGTGTAAAAACCTGGAAATCAGAGTTAGTGAAACTGTGAGTGAAAATACTACTTCGAAGAACCAGGTTCATACACTTGAAACAAATGTCCTGGAGTTAAAACCTGAAAATCTAAAACTGAAACTAGGAACTAGTAAGAAGACAGCTGACACCTCTCAACTCACCTTAGAAGAAAATGTAGGTAAACTAAAAGATGAGTTGTATAGGAAGGATGAACAGATAAGAGTGTTTAAGGAGGAACTTGGTAAGCTCAAGCATGAACTAGCCAGACCTGTAAATGGAACAGATCCTCCGATGCTTTGACATGGCTACAGGAACATCTTAGTAGCAATAGGAGAGGACTTGGCTTTGGGAATCAGATGCCTAAATGGGATCCTAAAAGCAAGTACCTCACGCTTCCTGAGAACAAAATTTGTACCCATTGTGGTAAGACTGGTCACTATAAAAGTGAATGTAATGCAAAAGAACAAGCCAGTCAAAAGAACAAAAGTTTTGTTCAAGGGAATAATTGGTTACCAAATTGGGGTAAAAAGAATTTAATTCATCCTTTTGCTTAGAAAGGGACCCAAACTAGTTTGGGTTCCTAAGAATAACCCCTGATTTTCTTTTGTAGGTTCAAGTGAAAGGTAGTAGCCAGATATGGTACATGGATAGTGGCTGCTCAAACCATATGACTGACAACAAGGACCAGTTCCTTTCACTTGAGGACCTCAAAGGAGGAAATGTCTCCTTTGGAAATGGAAAGAAAGGTAAAATCATTGGGGTTGTCATTTTAACACATGGCATGATCCCATTGGTTCTTCTATTTGACTTGGCGTGACACGTCATTTGACACGTGGCACCAAACTGGGCCTCTTGGAAGATGGAATATTGGGCCTAATGAAGTGGGCTCATCACTTGTAGCCCAATTAAATGGGTTAGCCCAATAGATTTGGACCTGTTTATTTAATTTATATGTATTGAACTTATATAATTAATTCAACTATATTAGCCCATAATATTTATTTGGCCGAATATATCTTGCATTTAAAATATAATCCAAATAATTTTATGGATTTAAATCAAAAGAAATTTGAATGCTTACAAATACCCCCTACTTCAAGACCTGTCGAGATACAAATTTTATCGATTGGACTTGAAGTACAAATTTCTTTAGACACACTTCCTCCGAATGATAACTTATAGACTTGTGACCACCCAATTCATTAAATATTTCTTCCTAAATAGCTCTTAAATCATGAGAAACGTAAATTAAATCAAATGGCTCCTTCTGCTCATTAAAGCCATTTTATTTCAAAATTCTTTGCATCATTGCCTTACGTCATCCTTCTGCCACGTCAATCCTTTGTATTTAAAATCCTTTCACAGTTACTCCTTCCCATCCAAAATAAGTGATTATTTGGCCTTTTTTTGTGGTCCAAAATAAGTGATTTTCCAGATTTTAAGAATGAATTAATTATTTTTTCCTACATTATCCTTAGTGTAAATAATGTTGGAGTATGTGTTAGGAGTGTTTATGTGAAGAGATAGTAAATGGTAATATGGTTAATTTTATTGATAATTAATGTTAAAGGTGAATTTCTTAATATGTGTGTAAACAATCAAAAAGTCACTTATTTTGGACCGGAGGGAGTAACATGATCTATTGAGCTTTATTAAATGTTTGGCTAATTGATGCATCATTGCCTTTCGTCCACTTTATTTGGGGTTGACTTCATCCATTGCCTCCCAAAGAGACATGGAGGTGGAACCAAAATTTCTTGGTATCATTCATTTACTCAGACAAGGAAAAGCTTAAGCCTCCACCGCCCTTAATAGAGTCATTTTTCAAAACTAACTACCGTTATTCCCACATCGAACTAATTTCTTTGATAGCCGCCCTTTGATAACTATATAAGCCCGTATGCTTTCTCTTTCCAATCATCAGTTGCAACGTTCGCAAACGGGAGCGCTCTCTGCCAAGGTAATTTTTTTTTTCGTTTTGTGCTCTTTTCTATTCTTTTTTTTTGTAGGCCAACGAGGAGAATATGTTCTTGTTTAACAAGATGATCCATGCATGAAGAAAACAATCATAGGGTGTGAGGGGATGGGTACTCATCCTTGCCCGTATATCAGAGAAATTACTCTCAATGTGGCTCGACTATCGGAGAGATTACTCTCAGTGTGTCCTGACTATCAGAGAGATTACTCTCAATGTGGCCCGACTATCGGGAGAGATTACTCTCAATTTGGCACGACTATCGGAAAGATTACTCTCAATGTGCCTCAACTATCGTAGAGATTACTCTCAATGTGCCCCGACTATCGGAGAGATTACTCTCAAGTTCTTGAATATTGGAGATATAACTCTCAATGTGCCCTGACTATCAGTGAGATTACTCTCCAAAATGACCCGACTATCGGAGAGGTTACTCTCAATGTTGCCCAGATATCAGAGAGACTTACATATTTACCTTAAGACTGAAAAGTATAGTTTCTTTTAAGGGAAAACCCGCGAAGACGCCAACTTAAGGTACAAAGGGACTTATATGTCCACCTTAAGAGTGGAAAGTTATAAAGCTTCAACTCAAAGACGACATCGACTTGAACACTTGGAAAACTTTGAAGATTTGACGAACTTAGCAGACTTGAAGACTTCAACTTGAAGATTTGGAAGGCTTAAACAATTCAACTTTAAGACCGGCGAATTTGAAGACTGAAACTTGAAGACCGACGAACTTGAAGACTTCAACTTAGAGACTTGGAGGGCAAAAATTCTTCAACTTGAAGAGTGGCGAACGTGAAGACTTCAACTTGAAGACCAATGGACTTCAAGATTTCAACTTGGAGACATCAACTTGAAGACCGACGAACTTGAAGACTTCAACTTGGAGACTTCGAGGGCTTAAATATTTCAACTTAAAGAGTAGCAAACTTGAAGACTAGAGGACTTAAAGATTTGGTGAACATGAAGACATAGTGAATCTCCTGGCTTCAATGTAAATATTTAGTAGCCTCCTAAAATACTAATATCATTCCATTGAAGATACGAATTTACCACAGAGGCTTGCCCTTTTTAAATCAGATGGGATCCGATGTTTAACGGAAAAATGGTATCTCAGCTCGATTTTCAAGTGCTGGTTGAATGGATTACATTCCATCGTACTTCAATTCGACAATGATTGGGGGATTATGTATATTTTGAACTTATGCGACTGAACTCAGAATGAAACTCTAAGCTGCATACATACCTCGGTGAAGAAGATCAAGTCATACGGTAGTTCAGAATGGGTGATTTTGTTTTTTTGTTTTTTTCAATCCTAATTTTTCCTAGACCGCCTCTTTCGAGGTTTTCCACCTAGCGGGCTCCTTCTTTTTTTTTTGGTCATACACAGTTTATACTCTTGCGGGCAAGAATTATAGGAACATGCAATTTAGGCTCGTGCGTCAAGGAGCGTTGCACTTTCAAGGATAATACTTCTTCAAAAACATGCCATTGATAGGGCCGATTTTCATTGTTGATACTCAATTTTTCCTTAAAATATTTTAAAATTTGCATATATACCTTCAAAATCACTCTTTATAATAACTGGTATTTTTCCGTAATTTTTCATATTTTTATTAAATTCTTTTCCAATTTATTCAGTATTTTTATATTCAATAATTATGCATAAATTGTATTGTAAATAATTTCAAAATATTTCCCAGCTCAATATATCATTTTTAATCCTATTAGGATTTGATTATTTCACAAATTAGTCAATTTGGCATTATTTGGCCATAATTACAATAATTTTGCAACTATGGCCTAATTGTACATTTTATACCATTTAAATCAATAATTATTCATTTTATATTTTCTATATTAATTAATTGCCTTAATTCCACCTATCCTGCTTAATTTAACTTTATGCAATTATTAGCTATTTCTATTAATTATTTTTTTATTTAATCAGGTATTTAACAATTAGCCCCTCCCTACTTAAATTATAGCCCAATTTTAATTCAATTTCAGCCTATTGAAATCAGCCTAATTACATAACCCAATACCCAAGCCCAATCTCTATCCTACCTGACCCAACGTCAGAACAAATCCTGANCTCATACTCATCTATCTATTCTCTCTCTATCTCCAGGTTCTCTCTAGAACCTTCCCATCTCTTTATCTCTAATGGACGATGTCCACCTTCTCCGGCCACTTCCCTCTCCGGAAACCATGACCTCTCACCATCTCCTAGGCCCTTCTTCACCCCATGCCATTTTGATGCTACCCTGAGGTCCTCAGGTGAACCTGGAGCGGTTCAACTCCTACCTAGGGTCCCTCATGCCATTTTCCGGTTACCCATGACCGTCCGAGTAAGGTTCTTACACTTTCCGGTGGAAATCGGTAAAACCTTGAGTTTTTCTCTCCTCTTTGGGTTCTCTCGTCGAAACCCTAACTCCTAAAACCTCAGATCTTTCTAGATCTGTAACAGATCAATACATATTTCAAGTCGTTTTGATGTTTTCTTTAAGGGTTTTCCATTTTTCCTAAAACAATTTTTTGTTTTCCAACTCGGGTTTCTGAAAAACCATTTTGCAAAAGTGATTTCTTCAAGTTTAAGGGTTCTTCTGAGATTCTTCTCGTATTTTTAGACAGTTTCTGTTAAAATCTCTTTTTCATAGTTTATTATGTTAAAACATTAGTTTTAACACTGTATTATAATCTTAGGTTTGCCTTTATTGATCTCCTCTTTTTATTTGTATATGTGTCTGTCTCTTATGAATACGTCATGATTTTTTATGATTTTTATCCTATTCTTGCTCATAAGGTTCTTGATTTTCCCTTCTTCTGCTTATGCTGTAGTTTCTCTGTTTAATCCCTCTAGTTGTTACTGTCTTGTTTAGATGAATCCCTAATCCTATGTGATTTCTTGCTGCTATATCATGTTCGTTTGTTAATCCCTTTAATCATTTACTGTGTGCTAGTATTGAATCCCTAATTCTATGTGATTTTTACTTGAATCTCTGATTTTCCTGTCCTATTATGTGTTCACTTCGTGTACTCACAGGAATCAGCATTACTCCTATTTAAACCCCTAATTTCCTGTAACTGAACCTCCCATTGATCTTTTGTGATGATTTCCTTACTGATTTACAACCTTTAAATTATTTTCTTGCCTTATTTTGGTCAACTATGCTGTCACACGAAGTTTTATATTATTTCCTTAATTGAAATATTATGAACCTAACCTCAATTGCATGTCCCATACTTGTACTATGCTAAGTTATTGCCTTATATGCTATATGCAGTCACAATTGGTACATTTCCTTATTTGTTGTCTGCATAATACCGTTAGAACTTAACCCCTTCAATTAAGGGATATCTACACTAATTTCACATTGATTGATACTCAGTCCCTTAATTAAGGGTTAACTTTGATTCCTACCTTATTTACTATTTTGTTTTCAAACTATATATATACGTTACTCTTTCATTAAGCAGGGGACGAACTAATCTGTTAAACTCTCTCTCACACAACTAAAAACTCTCTGCTCTCTCTTTTTTCTGTGCTAGTTAGTACTATTCCAAGTTAGCCGGCTGCAAGCCAAGGGTAACTATTGTGCATCTTCTACTTCCTGTTTGTGTTACTGCTTTCTTCACTTCACTGGTATGTTCTAATTCAGATTTCAGTTCTCAAACCAACATGTTTCTACTACTGTTGCAATTCATTGTGTTTCTAATTTGCTTTTACTTATTATTTTGTTGTTCAACATGTAACTAGGATCCTGAACTCCATTCACATGATAAGTTATACTCTATTTGTCATAACCAGCATGTCTTTATGTACTTGATACATGTTCTATGGAATCTTCATGCCTATGTTTGGTACATTAGTTTGATTACGGTAAATCCTATTGTCTATAACTATTTGGTCCTGTTATGTTAGTATAATCTTATACCCTAATGTATCCCCCAATCCCCTGAATCCTTAGGAACTTCTAATTGTGTACTGCCTACTACATGTTTGCCCTCACATGCTCTGTAGTTGTCCCTCAAATCCCATTACCCCTGCTTGTGATTGTTGGACTATTCCTGGTCCTTTGTGTGATGTTGAACTTGTTGGTGTTCCTACCCTTTTAGTGGTTAAACTTATTTGTTATAAAACTATTCCAATCAAGTTTCCCTCTTCAAAACTGTTTTCTTACTTACCCTTTTCAAAACTGTTTTCATACTTAACCTTTTCAAAACTATGTCAAGCACTCTCACATATACTCTTAGAAGTCTAGGTTCTGCCCCCTCTGTGTGAGCATTGCCTTAGGACCCTTGAGCACCCTCTAAACTTTGACACACAAAGGCTGGCCATTCCGCACTACACTTACTCTATCTTGGCTATGAAATCTTGGTGTGAGCACTACCCGAGATCCCTTGAGGTCCTTAGGGAACTCTGACACACCCGGATTGTGAAAAGGCTGTGAAACATTACCTGGCATTGAGGACTTGGAGACTTGAGCCTAATTTGTAGGCTCCCTACCGTTAACTTCTTATTTTTCTTCTATTTCAGTTGTGTAATTCATATCCCATGGTCTATAATAATTAATTGTAAACAACTCTGGGGTCGGATAGTGAAAATGGGTGGGTGATATGCATGTTGTAGTATAATTAAGGGTAGAGACCATGTTTCTAGGTTTATTTTCTCTATGCGCAATAGCAGCCATGTTTAGGTACAACATTCTATGCATTAGACATCATGCTACTTAGGCTCATATATACTGTTTTCCTTTCAACACGTCATCATTCATTGCCCTCACTTGGAGATCCTGCCTATAGGAAAAATAATTAAGTAAATTGCTATAAACGTGTCCTAAAGCTTAATTTAGAAGTCTTGTTCTAGAATAAATAATGGTAACAAAACTGCAATCATGTCTCATCATGCTATACACGTAGAGATCCTGTTCTAGGTAAACAATGATTAAAATATGTCACCTATGTTATTACTGAAATGGTGCATAATGTTGTGATTTTATGTGCATTTAGAAATCCTAGTTAGGTTACTATGCATCATGGTGAATTAGACAACATGTTGTAGGATCGTATTCATTTAACTGCACTTAGTCTAAATAAAGATATCTAAAACAGTCCCCTATTCTAAACAACTGGTAATTAGTCCTTGCACATCTTCAACACCTAGAATTGCATGTTATTTTACACTTAGGCAAGCCTTAGGTAATCAACTTAAAAAATATAACCAGAACTATCCTTTGTGATTAGTGTTCAACTGCCAGTATGCGCAAAACCAGTATGCAAGTCTAATTAAGACTTCCTCTCTGAGTTATGCAATAAATCTGTCTTTGTTATTATCACTTTGACACCATGCGTAGGATCTGAACCTGGACCTTAATTGTGTATGAGACATGCTGTTTACGTGCACTATTTGTGGAGGTCTTTGAGCCCTTTCCTGTTTATGTGCTACCCCCTTAATCTGTAGTTCTATTTGTTAATCATATGTCACCTTAGAATTTTCACCTTTAAAACCTGAGGGTCTGTCTAGCAACTCCTTTAGGATAGGAGCCCTAATTTCCTCCGGGACTGATAGGAAGGGATGGGTAACAGCATGCTTTAGAGGTCGAGACCAACACTTGATTTAGTTGCTTTTACGGGGTGGGAAAGGTTAGAATATGGATATGATGACCGGTACACTAATACCACGTGTAGCCCCTCTTCGAGGAGTGATTACCGGGTATTGCATTGATGTGATCCATATTATTATAAACCTAGGATACCTTTTATATGCTTAGCTTGTAATCCTTTTCAAAGTCTAATCTCCTTTACTATTTTCAAACATCTGCATGCTTAAGACTTAAATCTCCTCTTATTTTAGCCTTTACTTGTTATTTGCTAATTGTAAAAATTCACAGAAACCATTTTGCCGGGAACCACACTTATGAATCCTGAGGGGTGCCTAAAACCTTCCCTGTAGGATAATTTCAAGCCCTTACCCAAGCTCAGGTTAGTAAAGTAGTTGTAATTGAACCCCTTAAGTGCCCTAACGCACCGTTAAAATCGTTAGGTGGCGATTCTTCAAAATATGCAAACCCCTTTTCCAAAAGGAACGAGTTGTCCTAAACAATGTGATAAACCCTTTCAACCGGCCCCGAAAGGAGTGCTCGGGGAGAAAAGGGGGGGCGCGACAGCATGGCGAATCCGCTAGGGATATCCAGGCTTTTACCATTTCAAATTGTTTCGTGAATTTGTGCCTTTATTTTTAAATACTTGCACCATTTCCTATTCCCTTTACATGCAATTAATTGTTTACTTCAGGTCTTTACTTTTCTTCAAAGACGAAACTGACATGTCTCTTTGTTTTCATTTGTAACTGCTTTAAATCATTACTGTTGTTTTTACCGTTTTCTTTAATGTGCAAATACGTAACAACATGTTTTAATACTTATTATTACATAATCATGCTCAACATATACTCCACTCGTGCCAAACAAAATACTATAGTAATTCTTGATGAGTGGTTGCGCTCTTCCTATATTATTACCCACTAATTTCAGAAAGGCTTATTTGCGGTAAAACTAGTCGATCAGCGGCGCAGTCGACGGTTCCGTGCCTTTCCCCATTGAGTTGTCCACTCAAGGGTACCAGTCTAAAACCCCATAAAAACCTTAATCTGTCGCACTATTGAATGCATCATGGTCAAACCTAGTCGAGCTAAAGTGTCATCCGCACGATAGCTTTTAAGATAGCCTTATCCAAAAGTCCACCGGGTTTCCCTAAACCCAAATATACACCCTCCCGTTCTATGCATTTATTTGGAGAACTAAATGCTTCCTGCTAATTATTGATGATAAATAGTCGAGTCCGGTGGGGGTAAGGGACTAACCTTATTTGCTTTGCAGGAAAATGAGGCACGAAGTCCCCAGATTTGGCATGGTCTCCAATATCCACCCAAGAATGTTGAGTTGGTGGGAGGATATGCACTCTAGCAACAAAGCTATTGTCAAGAAACACTTGGGTAACCTACCATCCCTCCTGGAAATCCAACCTAACAAAATGATAATAGAGGCTGCTACCATGTCCTGGGAGCGTGAAAGGTCCGTGTTCCGATTTGGGAACATCCAAATGACGCCTTTGATAGAAGAGATAGGAGGGCTGGCTAACCTATTATGGGAAACTCCAGGTTGTTGATGCCTGAGAACCGTACAGGCAAAAGTTTCATCAAAATGATGGGCCTGAAAAAGGATGCAGAATTTGTATGTTTGGATGATTCATACATTCCTTTTGACTACTTGTACGAAAGGTATGGCTACAGCAAATCATACTGTACCTACCATGACGAGTTTGCTATCACCTCTCTGGGACACGTCGATCGCCGAGTGTTCGTGTTTATGGTTTGCTTTTTGGGTTTGATCGTGTTCCCAATGAAGAAAGAAAGGATCCATACCAGGCTAACCATGGTAACTAAGACCATAATAGAATGGGTAGATGGGCCAGACTTCAGCATTGTGACCATGATCGTTGCAGACATATATCGGGCCTTAGAAAGGTGTCAATAAGGAGCAAAGCATTTCGAAGGTTGCAATTTATTACTTCAACTCTGGCTCATGGAACATCTCCAAAGAGGCGAATACCGACAAGACATTCACCGCAGAATGTGGGATGACCACATTGCTTTCCATCACCCAAATAAAATGAATTATATCCCCGACATGTTCGCTCAGCCTGAAAATGCTCAGGGATGGGTTGAGATTTTTGATAACTTGACTGAAGAGCAGGTTCAATATATGTTTTAATGGTTTCCAACGGATGAGTTCATCATTCGATCCCAAGACGCATAATTTCTAATACTGATTGGTTTAAGGGGGACATACCCTTACGTCCCTCTTCGATTTATGAGGCACGCAGATAGGAAGCAAGCCATCCCTAGGGTCGATAAGATGAGCCATCTTCGAGCTGACTTTCAAAATAATGACAGTCCTCACAAGTGCCAAGCTCAGCACATGTGGCACTGCAAGATTATACTTGAGAAAGACACCATCGAGCCAGACAGATATCATGCCGGTTGTACCCCTTTTATCTTGGTTGGTTAGAAAAGGATTTGGGTGGCCAGAGCAAGCCGGGGTACGTCCGAGGTCATAGGGTTATAGATGAAAGGGCGGAGGCACAAGTCAAATACAACCAAATGCGCAAAAGGATCCAGGAATATGAGGATGACCACCACAAGATACATGAGACCAACAAGAAACTGATCAAGGAATGGAAGGACATGTCTATCAATGCCAACAAGAGGCTGGGGTACTTGGAACGAGGTATAGTCGAGCTCGATGAAAAGTTCATCAAAAGAGTCGAAGATTGTCAAAAGGCTGAGGGAGCTGCAGGGGGATACCTAGCCAGAACCTACCTGTTGCTGGGACTTCGCGAGCTGGGAAAACTGTACAAGGAAAGCAAGAATGCCGAGTTTGGGAAGGTCCTTCTGGGACCAAGTAGATATGAGTGTCTTTATTTTTTTATCAATGTAATAAGGCCAATGGCCATTAGTGACTTTTATTTTTCGTCTATTATTTTAGGATTTGTCTATTTTTCTTATCAATAAAATGAGGTATTTAGCATTTTAAGTTCTCCAAATCAATTTTTCGCTAGGCCTACCTCGGGCACAAAGAGGTTCCTAACTTAGGACGCGCTTTACATTTCCGCATTATGTGTTTAAATACCGTAATATTCTTTTCATAATCCTCACTGACTTGGTTACCTTTTGTTTTTATTTCTTTTTCTTACTCCCCTCCCCAAAGGTTAGTTCGTGCATTCTTGCATCATCAGCCTATCGCACAAAATCCAAGGGCCCTCCACCTACTCCTCCTCCTAGTCCTCCTAAGGGCAAAGACAGAGCAAAAAGTAAGATGGAAGAGTCCAGCGGTACCAGAAAGGAGAATATGATTGAACGGGTAGAGGCCACTGATGGGTGAGGTATTAACGTCCTACATGAAAGCATGCCACCACTTGAACAGAAATTGCTGAAGTTTCAGGAAGAGCTCGATCAAGTCTGGAATCTGGCCAACTGGTCATTTTCCTTCAACGTCCCCGATGTCAACCTTCCAAATTCTCAAAACTCCGCACCTCTACAAAATATCTCAAGACACAAAAATCATACCGCACCTCACCATCACATCACTCCCCCAAAGAACCAAACTTTCCTGACACAGTGCAATGCTTGCCACACCTCAAATAACACTCCACTACTCATCCCAGAACCTCAAAACCCCACAAAGGACCATTTCCACACCTATAACAATCCCATCTATGTGGAAACCGTGACCCACTCCACTCCGCCTATCTCACAGGCATCCGAGTGTGATGAAAAGGACTTACGTATCAAGAACCTGGCCGAGGAGCTTAAGAAACTGACCAGCCGAGTCCAAGGTGTTGAAGGAACCAAGGGAATTAAAGGGTTGAATTATGAAGACCTTTGTATCCAACCTGATGTCGAACTGCCCGAGGGGTACAAACCTCCAAAGTTCGAAATGTTTGACGGTACTGGTGATCCGAGAGTCCATCTGAGGACCTATTGCGACAAATTGGTTGGCGTTGGGAAGGATGAAAGAATCCGCATGAAGCTGTTCATGAGGAGTTTGAAGGGAGACGCACTGTCTTGGTACATCAGCCAAGACCCCAAGAAATGGTCAAACTGGGTAAGCATGGCGTCTGATTTTATGGACAGGTTTAGATTCAACACAGAGAACGCACCAGATGTGTTCTACATTCAAAATTTGAAGAAGAAACACACAGAAACCTTTCGCGAGTATGCTACTCGCTGGAGGTTCGAAGCCGCTAAAGTCAGACCTGCTCTAGAGGAAGAGCAGATGAACAAGTTCTTTGTCCGGGATCAGGACCCGCAGTATTATGAATGGTTAATGATGGTTGAAGGCCACAAGTTCGCCGACATCATCAAATTGGGTGAGCGGATTGAAGAAGGTATTAAAAGCGGTATGGTTAAAAATTTTGAAGCCTTGCAAGCCACTAACAAGGCTTTACAGTCCAATGGTGTGTCTAAGAATAGAGACGTGGGAGCCGTAATGATTGCACAAAGAGACAAGTCCCCACTCAAATACCAAAATTATCCAACACCTCCACTCATATACCAGCCAACCCTGAATTACCAAGCACCCTCACCAAATTACCGAGCACCCTCACCGAACTACCAAGCTCTACCACCTTCTTACCAATCTCCACCGCCCACCTACCAATCTCCACCACCCACATATCAACCTGTTTCGCCCAGGTACTCACAACCCTCCCCCGCTTACGACACTTATAATTCCCAGCCATCCCATTACCAATCACCCCCTACATGCCAAAACGTCCCTAGACCTCGTCCCAATTTTGATCGCCGCCCTCCAAAGAAATACACCGCCATAGCCGAGCCCATTGACCAGCTGTATGAGAAGCTCAAAGTTGCTAGTTATGTCACGCCTATCCCTGCTGCCACCGCTGAGAACCCTTCTCAGTGGGTTAACCCAAACAAATCCTGTGCATAAAATTCGGGCGTGAAAGGACACACCATCGAAGAATGCCGATCTCTGAAGGACAAAATACAGGCTCTCATTGACAATAAGATTATTGTGGCAAAAGACCCCGCTCCAAACATCCGCGACAATCCTTTGCCAGACCATAAGGGTAGAGGTATCCATATGATTGAAATAGTGGGATCCCGAGGGATCAATCGGGTGTATCATAGAAGGCAATGACCCAAAGAAACCACCAGTCACTCTCAAACTGATCATAGTCCAGATTCAACCATCTGAGGACGCTGAGGTGAATATGTCTATACCATTTGAGTTTGAAGAAGCGCCACCTGCAAAGTCACCAGTTCCAATTGATGTTTAGTTTGTATCTCCAGCAAATGCACCGGCACCATTCGAGGTCGCACTCTTGCCACCCCGAACACACATTCTGTTTGAAGTAAAGATGGCCGCACAAATTCCGGTGGCAATGTCAACCACGCCACCCTTCTATTCAAACGCTATCCCTTCGGACTACGCAGCCGAGGCGAGAAGGAAAGGCAAGCTCCAGTCTGAGGAAGCTGTTGCAGCACAGGGTATGACGAGAACCGGTAGGGTCTACACCCCTGATCATCTGGCCGACTCACGCAAGCAGGCTGCCAACTAGCCTCCCCTTATCGAAACACGTCCCGATGACCTTTGGAGAAAGGTACAGGATAAGGAGTATTCAGTCATCGACCAGCTGACAAAGACACCGACAAAGATATCCATCCTCTCTTTGCTATAGAATTCTGAAACACATATAAATGCTTTGCTGAAAGTATAGAGTGAAGCATATGTGCCAAACAACATCACTAGCGGGGAAATGGCCAATATGGTAGGCCAGGTACTAGAGAGTCATAAAATATCTTTTCATGAGGATGAGCTACCACCTGAAGGATTAGCGCACAACAAGACACTGCACATCACCGTGGAATGTGAAGATCATTTCATCACAAGAATCTTGATCGATGGAGGTTCCAGTCTTAACATCTGTCCGTTGATAACACTCAAGAAATTGGGTAAAGGGTTACATGAGATAAGGGATGGAGCGATCAATGTCAAATCCTTCGAAGGTTCTCAGAGGTCCACCATGGGGGAGATCAGTCCATGTCCGCAGATTGGACCGACCTGGTTCGAAGTGGATTTCTAGGTGATAGATGTGCCAGCAGCCTACAACCTGTTGTTGGGACGACCCTGGATTCATGTTTCTGGGGCCGTAGCGTCAATGCTACATTAGGCGGTAAAATTCGAGTGGAACCACCAAGAGGTGATTATTCATGGTGACGGTAGCAACCCCATTTATAGTCTTCAAACTATTCCGGTGATTGACGGAAAAAGGAAGATAGGAGGGGGAACTTACCACCACATTGATCGGGTCAATGCTATCGACAAGGACAAGTGGTGGGATAGCAAGATTGAGAGCATCCTGAACTGGAGATGATATGAGTCGGGCAAAGGGCTCGGTAAGAACCTCCAAGGGATCACAAAGCCCATAAAACTCAAGAAACATGGTACCACTTTCAGTCTAGGGTATGAGTACACTTGGCAGAAATTCAACGGCTGGTCGCCACCTTGGCGCGGTCCCTGTTACCCTTTGGAGAAGCCAATACCTCATGTTGAGCAAACTTTCAAGGATGCCGACATTATTTACGGATCAGACGAAGAAGAAGCACTTGCAGCGATGAGGAGTTTGTTCCTAGAGGATGATGATATGGATTGTTGTGTTGTTCTCGAGGAGGAGGGGGAGGAAGGCCCTTACGTACAGACTGTAAGCAAGGGGACATATCTCAAGAACTGGTCTATCAAGACAACCAAAGCCCGGCAAGCCTCGGGGTAGCAAGGCTAAAACAAGAATTATTTACTGTATTATTTACTAAATGATTTTCCTTTTCCTACATTTTTAAATTTCTGCAATATGATCTTCAATGTTAAAAATAGTTATTCAATTTCTCCCACGAATTCGATATTTATTGCTATTGTCTTATCTCATTAGTTTATTTATACATCATTACTATTACTTGTATTGATGAACCGATGACAATGACATGCAATGAGACAATGCAACAAACGGACATTGATTCAGACGAAGACGACATACCTGGCGAGATTGTTAAGGAAGTTGAGAACTTTGAGAACAGACCTAAGTCCAACCTGGACGAGACTGAAGTTATCAACCTAGGAGATTCAAAAAACGTCAAGGAGACTCGCATCAACATTCATTTGTCACCATCAGAAAAGAAAGAATACACAGAGTTTTTAAAAGAGTATGAGGACGTATTTGCATGGTCGTCTGATGACATGACTGGTCCAAGTACGTCTAAATTGAACTACGCCTGACTTGATTCCCGTTTAAGAGGGGATACGTAGGTAGCCCTATGGGTTCAGTCACGATTTAATAAAAATCTATTTTTCCCTGCAATTGGAAACTGGGGTAGAATTTTGAGGAGAAGCGAGTAGCAGTCCATAGGCATTCACCCAGCCAACTGGGGCAGAATTTGGAGGAGGACTCTCAAAATTCTGAAGCAAGTTCAGCCAATCGCTGCGAGCAGCAGTCAGAGGTGTCCACCCAGCAAACTGGGGCAGAATTTTGACGAGGACCCTCAAAATTCCGCAGCAGGAGAGGTTGCAATGTCTCAAGCCGTTTCATGTCGTCGGTTCATCTAAAACTATTTTAGATTATATATTATATATTACAAAATCATGCATATTTATTTTTTCTAAAGCAGCTTGTTTAGCGAACGCTACCCCAATGATATAGATAGTATCATCATGATCAAGCAAACGAGCCAAGCAGAGCCTGCATGAATGCGAACTAACCTTTCCCCTTTACAAAACTCACGATCTTTCTTTGGATGCAGGCAAAAAATTGCAAAAGCCCCAAAACATATTATCCGCTCAAAGGGCATACATCATTCCTCAAACTTGTCATGCCAACACTTATTATCAACACAAACAATGCTTTATTATCACAATGCTCTACCGCAATTTAACACCAGCGAAGAATTTCTATTGTCCTTCCTTAAATCTTGCATAAGGCTACCTTTCTGCCTTCCGAGGTTAAACGACCTCCATCTGCATTTGCATATTGCATAAGGCTACCTTTCAGCCTTCCGAGGTTAGACGTTAGCTCCATATGCATTCGCATATTGCATAAGGATACCTTTCTGCCTTCCGAGGTTGAACGATACCTCCATACGCATTCACATATTGCATAAGGCTACCTTTCTGCCTTCCGAGGTTAAACTCTATCTCCATATGCATTCGTTTATTGCATAATTCTACCTTTATGCCTTCCGAGGTTCAACGCTACCTCCATCTGCATTCGCTTATTTCATAAGGCTACCTTTCTGCCTTCCGAGGCTAAACCCTGCCTCCCATTTACTTCTCAAAAGAAATCAATGTCTCTGGCATTATTTATTGCGCTTTCCTTTTGGGCTAAGCTCTTCCCCTTTAATTCGCAAGACTAAGCTCTGTCTTGTCAGCATCACACTATTGCATCTTCATGGGATGAAATATCGCAAACTTATCCAAAGGCGTCATCGTTCGGAGGTACCATCTTCATGGCCCGAGAACACTATGTCATGGCCTGAGGATCTCCTTTATCAGTTTGCATATCATTATTCAAAGGCATCATGGTTCGGAGGCATCATCTTTATGGCCCTCGAACATCATTTCATGGCCTGCGAATCCTGCATCAAGCAATTCATGGCCCAGGACATCATGGTCTAAAGACGCTATCCTTAACCGTCCGAAGACAACATTCATAGTCCAACGAGAATTTGCATCATGTTTAATTTACGCATGATATGCTTGTATTACTCATTTGCAGGTAACCCGATGATCACGCTCAACTATGTCTTATAAAAGACTAAACGGGCGTTGCAAATATAAATTTGGGGTA
>ML420649.1:53459-84694 GCA_005239525.1 Nicotiana knightiana | reverse complement strand
AGACCCTGATCTTTGCGGGAGAATCCAACAACATCGTTGTAGTCATGGCACTTATTCCTGTGGTTGACCCCCAACATCGCGGTATATCCTCTCTAAATCTGCAGATATGTGACGAGCGACATTCAATGATACTTCAGCAAATCGTTCGGGCGTCATTCCCTGACAACTCCTGCAAGCTTGGTATATGTGTCTACCTCGAGGATCTTTCCCTTAATGTGCTCCTGAGCCAAATACAACTCTTGATTTTGTTGACCACAAGTTTCGGCTAGATCCAGCGCATCACGCTCGCGCTCCAAGGCCATATCTCTCTGACGCCGAGCTTCTGCTGACTCGCCCTCTAACCGATTGATCACCTTTTGGTAGTGGTGTCTTTCTATTTCAAACTCGGCGATCTGGCGCTCCTTACTTGATTCAACTCCCTCTAACTGATCCCTTAGGCTTTGGATTAGTGAAGCGTAACTCATGCGATCATGATCACGGACTACCCTGAACTGGGCTTCTCTCTCTTCCTGTTGCTGAGTGGTTATGGCTATGTTCTTCTTCCGAACTACTTTGAGTGCTTATTTCACTCATGACCACTGAGCTTTCTCTTTCTCAAAAGCATCATATAGAAAATCCCTGTCTACTTTAACGATGTCGAGTTCTTCTTACAATGCTCTGAAGGCAGGTTCATAATCTCTTTTCATCTGTTCCATAGCTAGCCCAACTCTGTTTTGAATCTCAGCCTCCCACTCTACGGTGCTCTTCACGACTGCGCCTGGTCTATCTGCGGGAGAATCTTTATTATAAAACCACTCAAGGTAAGAAGGATTTAGCTCACCTCGTTCTCTATCTGCCACCATGGTGCCACGCTCGAGTATCTTAGTGCCATTCCAAACACGTTGAGCATAAGCTTCACGAATGGGATCCTCTGATGTTTCTTTCCAAATAAAGTTTTCCATAGCCTCTACCGGGGGCACTATCTTCTTGTGACCCAACTGACGTAGAACTCTCATGGGAGCATATGACTGATAACCCCGAAGCCCTATCAAGATCAGAAATGGATGGCAAGATAACTTATAGATGACATATTCTGCGGTGAACCAAGGATAGTTCCATGTAATCTGATCATCTGTTAAGGAGTGGATGTACTCCCTCCAATCTTGGACACTTTCTGGAAAACTGCGAACCTCACACTCACTTTTTAATCTTGCATTAAACTGGCGAACATGATTACCCCAACAAGTACGGTGGTCTACCTGATAAGGACGACGGAAAAGATGATCCATGAACCACATCTGGAGCAGGAGGTTGCAACCTTCGAAGAAACCTTTTCCTTCCCAGCACCTGGTCGAGGCGCGAAAGATATCTGCTAACACCATAGGAAGAATGGAGGAATCTTTTCTTTTCATCATGGCCGTGACTATCCCAGATAACTGAATGTTGATCTTTCGATCCTCTCTTGGGAAGACCATGCATCCCAAGAAAGCTACAATGAATGCTTTTCGTCCGTGTTCTCGCCATATGTGTTGGTTCTGTTTGTTAACCAGCTTCGTCCCATACTCTGAAAATCCCCTTTCGTGTCCATACCTGTCATACAAGAAATCTAGGCGGACCTGCCCCTGGGCCACATGTGCTATCTCGATGTGGCTAATCCACATCTGCTCAAGGAACTTGGTAGCAGTGACATCTCTGGGAGCTAAAAGTCCTTTTATTCGACTCTTTTTTCCCAGATCTGTATACTCAGTGAACTCTTCCAAGGTAGGAGTCATTTCAAACCCATTAAGACGAAACACATTGTTCTTTGGGTCCCAGAAATAAACCAAAGCCTCAATGAGTTCTCGTTTAGGCTCGATCTCCATGATGTTTACCAAGTTTTTCAAATAATCCTTGATCTTTCCTTGCTCAAACCCATCCATGTTGTTCCACCATCGCTTCAATAATCTAGGCACTTTTTCGACCATCTTAAACGGCGAGTGCTCTTCATCTCTCGGCCTCTTGTCAGGTCTTCCATTAACTGAATCCATATCGTACCTAGATGATAAAAATATGGGGTCAAATCCTAATCTAAACTCAATGACACTAAGTAGACCTTTAGAATAAACAAACTTCTTATGGGGGAAAAGCTAAAAAAAAATGGTCGGACAAGGACAAAAATGATTAAAAAGTGAGGGGAATGAGATGGTTATTTTTATGAAGACGGCTCTTCGGTACCTCTAAGAAAAGTATTAAGGTTGTCTTGGTAAAAATATCCTGACACATGGATAAACAAATAAAATTTATTTTTTACGAAAAACACCCATTTGATACCCCTTTTTTTTTTAAAAACTATAAGGTTGACCTGACAAAAATGGCCAAAACAAAGGATGACACGATAAAAACGAAATGACTATTTTTTACGAAAATAAACCTTAGACACTTCCGAGAAAGGTTTAAAGGTTGTCCCGGCAAAATGGTCAAAAATAAAGACGAAATGGTAAAAGGTGTTAAAACGAGCATAATAATCATATTGTACGGACATAACCCTTTGGCACTCCCGAGGAAGATTCTAAGGCTATTTCGACAAAAATAGTTTTACATTGGGGAAAAAATGGAAAAATATTAGCTATATTTACCAAAGAGCTATTAATAATTTTGAGGCTGTATTAAAAAACATGATCTCATACAAAAGCAAGGAAAAAGACAAAAAACAACAAAACTATCGATTTTATAAATAAAAAAAAGAAACTGAAAAATATTCCGGACACACTGATTTCGAAAACTCTTACAAAAAATGGGGTTGAACCCGATGAAGGTTGCTTTCGTACCCCATTGGAATTGTGAGAATCGAACCTGCGTAGTTCGGACCAAAACTGATTTTCTTTTTAATTTAATTTTTAATTTTTTTTATATTTAGTAAACACAAATCATTTGTACAAAACTAGGGGAATGATCCTTTTTTTTTTCATATTTCGCTCAACTAATTTCTAAAGCCGGTCAATAAATGCAAGCAAGCCTTCCAAATGATGCAACAAGTAGCACATATGTGAGCATGGTGGTCTCAATATGGATACCTGTCTTATACGGACCCGGCCCCTGTACCGAGTTTCGCTAAGTTAAATGCTCATGATGCAACAAAACAATCCTACTAGGGATGACCAGGCATGTGGCTTTTTTTTCTAGGTTTAAAAATCTAAAGGATGAGGTGTATCTGGACTGGCCATAAAACGAGCGGACAACTCGAGTTGGGAAGGGGTAGCGTACCGGGAGCAATACTTCTCCGGCTTAACTACTGGACCCTCCCCATTCTTAAATATGGGTGACTAATAATCCTTCACCTGGAGCCCAGGCCCACCGGCTTTATCTCAAAAAAGAATGGGGCACGTATCCGCGATTCCCGAGGTTGTATTCAGAAGACTCAGAGGGGTACGCAAGAAGACAATTTATATGTACAGTTCAACAATATCAAAGAGGTAAAAAACGAACATGTAGCACATTAGCCAAAAATGAAACACAATAGTTACAAAATTAAAAAAAGCCAAATAAAAAGTCAATATGTACAAGCTCGAATTCTGGTTCTCCCCAGCGGAGTCGCCAGAGCTGTCACACCCCTTTTTCCAACCCTCGAAATATATGTGTTATTGGATTGTTGTGGGTTGAAGATTTTTTCCAATTAAAGTGACAATCTTGAAATAGAGATTATTTTATTGCTCAGAGCCGCCACTTGAAATTGATTTTTGGGTGTTCCAAGTCACCTTTTGTTTGAATCCCTATTTAAGTAAGATTTGACTCTTTTATTATTGGTCTGCGAAAATAATGTCCGGGTAAGGAATTCTGTTGACCGGGTGGAAGGTGTAAGGCATTCTCCGAGTCTCGTGGTTCTAGCACAATCGCTTTATTAACTTAAACTTGGCTTGAATTAATTCTTAATAAACTATGCTTTATTAGTTTCTATGCTTACTTATCCGCCTTTAAATCTTGATTATTAGAAGAATTAAAGAAAATTTTGATTAATAAGATGTCGTAACCACACTACACAAGCAAATGTGTGACTGAGATGAATTTTATTAAATTTTTTTATAACAGCGTTACGCAAGCGAATCCGCAATCAAATGATTATTAGCGCGCTATTACTTTCGGAAAAATTACTTTATTTGTGTTTTGAGAAAAATTAATTTTTTGAAACTTATTAAAGTTAGTATCGCGTTACGCAAGCGAATCCGCGATTATGGGGATTATATAAATTAAAAATTAACTAAGACTAATTAATATGGTATTAGATTATTTAGTTAGTTAAAATATCACGCTACACAAGCGAGTCCGTGAATGGAAAAGTCGAAGCGCACATATTAGTTGCCTAGCGGTTAAGTTAATTATCAAGGGGGGAATTAAATTATAAGATTATTTGTTAAAAGAAAAATTAACCTTTTGGCAAGTCAAGTATTTAAAATTTGGGAAGCCTGAAATTGTTGGTCCAGCAAGTATGTAAGAAAATGGGCATGCAGGGATTATTTTAAAAGAAATGGACTTGTTGTTATTAAAATAATAGGGACCAGTTTTGGCTTTAGCTGATTGAATGGAATCCTCTGGGCCCCTATATGAATTTTCAAGTTCAAAGCTCATACTTCTCTAGATTAACACTAGACCCTAACCATAATTTTAAACAATTTGAGCTAAGTTTACAACATACACGGCGCAACTATCAAACCATGCTTATATCCCTTAATTGTTTACTCTAAACAATTTTTTTTTCTTTTGATAATTAAAAAAAAAAAACTACTTGACATTATTATCAGAAACCAAAAAACAAGTCCATAAGTACTTAGAGTTTACCAAAGGCATAAAGTAGGAAAACAACCCATGACATCTAAAAATGTAATCTAATATTAAATTACTCATGGAAAAGTATGTTGCTAGGATAAAGATAAAAATGCTTCTACAATTTAGTTGTAACAAAAAAAAAAGGCTACTTTTGTTACTACATAACCTCCTATTTGAAAATATATCGCCTCTTCTTTGAACCAACAGTATAGGTTCCCAACAATTGTTAAAGAAAATCATACTTGAGAACCCGGGAACCCGCGATACACACTTCTTAAAACAAAGAGTAGACTTGAAAGTGCAAAATCAGATAACTAGACTTGAACCATTAAACTAACAAAGAAACTATTGACCACAAACAAACAAAACATGTAGTTAAGGCCTTAAACTAATTAGCTTAAACATTGACAAACTAGATATAGTAAACATGAAATTGGAACTTAACAACTAAGGCAACGTAGAACACATGTTGATAATGAAACAACTATCGAGTTGACTGAAACACGAAATCAAAAATGAGACTAAACAAAAAGTAACTTATTACTAACAGATTTCGTACTAAAGCAAAATACCAAAATCAATCGCAAAAACAGAATATTAGTGAACTTTGCTAACTACAAATAGCTAATCAGATTTCAAAAGGTGATTAACAAAACCGATTGACTAAACAAAACGTAATGACAGAGCAAAACACTAACTAATACATGATTCGAAAGTATTAAGTAAAGACTAATATCGACGATCGCTTATGAGACTAACACGAATCACTTAATCACAGATTAACAATAACAAAAATATAAACAAACGACAAGGAAACAGAAAATTTAAAACACGGAGGAAAGCATTAAGACTCGAGTTTACCCAATTTGAGCGCCCGAACAATGGTGGCGTAGTAGCTATTAGGCAGCGATACATAGCGAGACAGTGGTACAGCTCGAGCAAGCTTCTATTGTTGATTCTCATCGAAACGACTAATTTCAATGAAAATCGACAACAAAAAAAACTCGCCCGAGGCTAATGTGATGGGAGAGATGAGAAGCAGTGGTGGTTGAGGGGAGGCAGTGACGGCAGTGAATCTCCAGAGGCGGCGACAGCGGGTGGCGGCGAGTTGAGTTTTTTTTTTTGGGTGATCTTTTAGGGGAAGTGTATATCTCTTTGAGATCTACACATTTATATAGGTTTTATGAGGGTGGAGTGGCTGGTTCGCCGGGAAACGAAGAGTAGAGGCGGCCTATCTAGGGTTTTGATTTCGTGGAATTCAGAGGTTTTTTAGAAGATTTGGGGCTCGGATTAGGAGAGAAGGCAAAGAGAGGAAGACATTGGTGTAGGTTTTGGGGTGGATTGGAGGGCGCCCGCCGGTGGAGTTGGGTGGCGGCGGCTAGGTCTTGAAGATGAGAGGAGAGGATTAGAAGAGAGAAGAAGAAGAAGAAGAAGAAGAAGAAGAAGAAGAAGAAGAAGAAGAAGAAAGGAGATAAGGGAAATAGAGGGCAATTTTCGGCTTATCTAGGCCTTAAATACCAAGAGGAGAGATCAAATGATGACCGTTGGATAAGGGAAAGATGAAGGGATGAGATTTGGTCTGGGCTCACTTAATGAAACGACGTAATTTAATCATGAAACTACGTCGTTTTGGACCAGGTCTTGGTAGTCCATTTATGGGACCAGGTTGGCCGAATTGGCCCTCTGGTTTTGCATAATTTTGGCCCTATTGATGAAACAAAAGTTAAGTGCCGCAATTCTTCACAAATTTGTTATTACGCATAATATAATTAATTTAAAACACAAAATCATAAGACAAAAATATGGACTAAATATAGGCATTTACATTTGTTGTTTCTTTATTTGCATGTTTCTTCTTCAATAATATGTCCCATTTCATTCCGAAATTCACCCGAACCGAAATCAAATATCCTGCCAAGCCACATAATCACAATATAACATAGAGAAGGCAATAAATAGGGGATCGGGGCTAAAATACTCAAAACAACCGTTTAGGTCGTTACAGAGAAACTTCTAAAGAAATTTGAATATTTTAATGTCACACCTATGAGCACTCCTTTTGATGCTAACTCTCAATAGAAAAAGAATATTGGTGACCCAGTTGCTCAGTTTGAATATGCTCGAATTATTGGGAGTCTGATGCATTTAATGAATTTTACAAGGCTTGATATCGCTTATGTTGTGTGTAGACTTAGTATAAAAATACTCATAATCCCAACAGAGAACATTGGTCTGCATTAGTTAGACTAATGAAATACTTGAGAGGAACCCTGAATTATGACATCCTATATAGTGAATTTTCTTCTACTTTAGAAGGATACAACGATGCAAACTGGATTTCTGATTCAGGTGAGACAAAATCCACTAGTGGTTATATATTCACCTTTGATCGTGGTGCAATATCGTGGGAATCAGCTAAACAGATGATCATTACTAGATCGATTATGGAATCAGTGTTTGTAACTCTGGAGTTAGATGATTCTGAGGCTGAGTGGCGAAGAAACTTCTTAGCTAATATTCCTTTAATAAAAGACGCATTGCCTCTCATGTCTATGCATTGTGATTGTCAAAGACTAAATCTTATAGTTGTACGCGTAGACACATGAAATGAGACTGATGTCGTTAAACAACTGTTAAGAGATGGAATAATTTCCATTGACTATGTAAAGTCAGAGATAAATTTGGCCGATCCTTTGACTATACCTGTGGTAAAAAAATTAATTCTTCAAACCTCAAGACATATGGGGCTAAGGCCGACATGTTGTCAATTGAGATGGTAACCCAACCTATGTGATTAGAGATCCCATGAAATAAGTTCATATGGCTAATAACAAGTTAATATTGACACTGAAGCACTAAAAGAAAGGATTGATTGCTACTAATTGGGAGGATAAGTTATAACTCTTAATGAATTCATATTCCTTATGGATGGTGTATCTTAAAGCAGTATACACTTGATACATTTACCTAGATGAGAGTGGAGTGGGACCGCTCCTATGAGATTTTGGCCTAGTTTCTAGAGCTCTCATAAATAACCAGGTATGTGCATGGCCTATTGGGCGCAAAACCACATTGAACAGCAAAATTATGAGGGCCAAAATATGATTGATAAGATCTATGCCTTACACTAAGAGTTATTGGTTCATAAAAATATAATATTTCTTTGTAGGTCAAGTTTTATCGATCTAAGTTTGGTTCATAATCCAAAAAATACCAAACTTATCACATTTGGACCATACAAATCCAACAAGTTTATTTTTGAAGGTCTTTAAAATAGTGGGGGACTGACTGCAACAATATTATAAAGCCTTTTGGACAAGTGTTTTACCTGGAACCATGTGGCAACCCTTCTAGAAGCCATAAGATAAATAGCAAAATGCTATTGAAAAATGACAATTGCATTTGCCACATTCTTGCCCCTTAGCTTGATGGATCCATGCACATGTGCCTATAAATAGGCTCTCAACTAAACAAGAACATCATCATTAGCAAGAACAAGAAATCGGCCTGCTTCTTTCTTTCTAATTTCATTTTTCACCAGCTTCTCTTTATTGTCTTTCTTTTTATTTTGGTAGTCTAATTTCTCTTGTTTCCCTCTGATAAAATAGTTGGGGTTGTAATTTAATACTTTGTTGATTCTTGTATCCTCTAAATAAATAGAGGTAAGCTCGTTTAATGATGTGAAAATATTTCACATTATTGAAATAGTTTCTTAGGATAATGCCCAGAACGACTCAAGCCAATTTGTGTATCTGCTTACAACTAATATTATAGCAGTGTTATTGTTATTTTTCCCGTGTTATTTTACTACATTCAGATGCTTCAATTGTAATGCATCATCCTCTTCAAAAGTTTTAGATGCTAACATGCAAAAGCCCAAGTTACCTTCTTCAAAGAAAGCCAAGAACAAGAAGAAATCAACCACGCCTGCTCCTATTCCATTTTATCACTTCCCAATATGCAATTCCAACTTTTCACGCTCATAGGAGTAGTACTTTTTCGAAGAATTAACCCAAATAGTTGTTCATCTAATATTTTAAACAAAAAATATCGGCTAGAAAATGTAAACATTAAATAGGGTCGGCTATTTGTGTAACAATCCTTTTCTTCCATTAAAACGTAAAAATTACGCCCTATTTGGTTGACCATTTTTAACTTATACCCGTTTTGTTTTTTCGTTTACATCCAAACCCATTGTTTTATTAAAAGTATTTTAAAAAGATGATTTCCCTTCTTTAGTTAACGTAGACTGCAGGATAAAATTTCAGCATGTTTGGTATGAAATTTTAGCAAATGAACTAAATAACTTCAGCATGCATTAAAAAAACTCATCAGAAAATTACATACTGCAGGACAAAAATTTAAGCATATTTAGTCTGAAATTTTAGCAAATGTTTAGACTGAAGTTTCGGATAAAACTCATGACAAAACTGTAGCGTATTGACCCACCCAAAGGGTCATCTTATGTTTTAGAATTTAACTCTGCGCTTTATAGCCTTAGAAATCTCATTTTTATCCTCCTTGATTTGCATACACAGTCCGGGCACGATTTCCGAAAAACTTTTATGTTGAATATTAAGGAAATAATAATTTTTGGCCTTAAAAATGGCTTTTAGTTGACTTCGGTCAACGTTTTGAGTAAATAGACTCAGACCCGTATTTTGACGGTCTCTGTGGGTCTGTAGTAAAATATGAGACCTGGGCGTAAGCCCGGAATCGGATTCCGAGGTCCCTAGCTCGAGAAATGAATTTTTGACTAAAAAAAGACTGAAAAATTATAATTTTAAAGAATTTGCTTAATGTTTAATCCTGTTAGTATCGGACCCGTATTTTAGTTCCGGAGCCCGGTACAAGTCCGTTGTAATATTTCTATCTTATTTGTGAAATTTGGTGAGAAACGGAACCGATTTGATTGTAAGAGCAAATGTATATTATATTAATCCATATATAATTCCAAAAGTAGAATAAGTTCAAAAGTAAGATTTTAAATTAAGGTTTGAAACAATCAAATTTAAATCATGTATTCCCCTATGTGCTAAAAGCTTGAGCCGTCTTTAAATAGCAAACCATCATGGTAATGGAGGTTAAGCGACACCTACCAATTTTTCTCAATTTTTTTAAATAGTGTGGGTTGAGAAAAACTTCGAAGAAATTTAAGAAGTTCTTAACAAAAAAAACATTTTAGAAAACAAACATAATTATTACTATTAAAAATCTTTCTCAAATTTTGAATTTTCGTTTGTCCCTTACTCCTTGGAATTTTGACTTACTTGAGGAGAGATTATTGACTTCATTTGCCAATATAGTATTCCATAAAAGTAAGAATTACTACGATAACTATATATGTTAGGTTCTCTGAACCAAAGTCACTTTGACTCTAAGTTTTCTTCATGAAAATGACAATCAGCTGGTTTTTTATGCAAATTCATGTTTCTTTATTTGCTTCTTTATTCTTATGTATACAACTTTTGCAAGTAATCAGTAGTGAATAAACTCTTTTTTCTTTATTCCCTCAAATCTTTATATTCTATAGAATTGTGCCATGCCTATGATTTTTATTCTTATCTAATCAAACTTCAAAGGTATTATATATTCCTTGGCGCTCTCACAATTTCTTGTATATCAAATTCTTTAAGTTATATTGTAAACTTAATAGAAAAGGCTTTATACTTAGTAGGCGTTTGAACAGTAAAAATTGTGCGGGCATTCTATTTGGTCGCCCCCATTTAACTTATACCCGCTTTTTTAAAAACTTTTAACTTGTACCCACTTTTTAAATAATTTCAGCTCCCCTTTCCCTCGCTGAGCTGAAATTCACCAGTGAAGCTGAAGTTCGCCAGTTATAAAGACAAAACTTCAGCATACGGGGCTGAAGTTCCCCAATTACAAAGACAAAACTTTAGCTCTAGAGCTGAAGTTTCCCAGTTACAAACTTCAGCTCTAGAGCTGAAGTTCCCAAATTATAAAAACAACAACTTCAGCATACGGGGCTGAAGTTCCCCAGTTACAAAGACAAAACTTTAGCTCTAGAGCTGAAGTTCCCAAATTATAAAAACAACAACTTCAGCATACGGGGCTGAAGTTCCCCAGTTACAAAGACAAAACTTCAACTCTAGAGAACTTCAACTCTAGAGCTGAAGTTTTATCTTTTGTAAACTGAGGAACTTCAGCCCCTTATGCTGAAGTTGTTGTCTTTATATCTTGGGAACTTCAGCCCCGTATGCTGAAGTCCCCCATTTACAAAAGACAAAACTTCAGCTCTATAGCTGAAGTTCCCTAGTATAACTGGGGGAACTTCAGCCCGTATGCTGAAGTTTTTGTCTTTATAACTGGGGAACTTCAGCATGAAGTTGCTGAAGTTCCCCATTTACAAAGACAAGAAGTTCTCCAGTGTAACTGGGGGAACTTCAGCCCCGGATGCTGAAGTTTTTGTCTTTATAACTGGGGAACTTCAGCATGAAGTTACCCATTTACAAAGATAAAAACTTCAGCTCTAGAGCTGAAGTTCCCCATTTACTAAAGCTGAAGAGCTGATGTTCGCAAGCTACTTCAGGCCCGTCTACTAGAATGCTGAAGTTTTGCGTGATTGCCTTTGCTACTTCAGCCCCGTATGCTGAAGTTATGCGCAAAAGCGGGTACGGATGCAATTTTTTTTTATAAAGCGGATATAAGTTAACGTGGCACAAAAAGTAGGTACGAATGTAAAAGCCCCGTTTAAACATAGATTTTGTTGAAACTTGAAAAAAAAAATTGAAGTTGTGTTAATAGAGTTTTTGGAAGTTGTGTTTGGACATACATTTTACTTGAAAAAAATTATGTTTTGTGAGTGGAAGAAAAATTTTCTCCTAAAAACTAGTTCAAACCGATTTTTAAAACTTGCAAATTTTCTTCATAATTTTTTTAAAAATTTATCAAATTTCATCAACAAACAATCTTTTCAATTTTATTTTTTTTAGAAAAAGAGTTTTTTTTACACAATGTCCAAACATAAGATTAAATCACGGCCCAACTTATCGCCGTCCTCCTCTAGGGCCACTAGCTACTAGCTAGCTCTATTAGTCTAAATTGTTCAGGGGAAAAATAAGCTTTTCTTTTTCAAATAAGTAGTAGTAGCTAATTTATGTTCTCTAACATAAAAGAGATTGTATGGGTCGAAATCTGACCAAACGAGAATCTGCATGAAGAGGAACGGCAAATGATTGATTGAGTCGAAGTCGTATTCATAAAGCACTATAGCGACGAGCACCTCGGCCACGACCAAGGTAGTACACTCAGAAGGCCTGTACGACGAAGCAGGCGTTACGACATTTCAAAGAGTCAATCTAAAGCACGGTCAAAAAACTTAGGTATCCTAGCTAATGATCGTTGGGTAAAGGAGAATACCTTGTATAAATACCAGGTGAGAGAATGAAGAAAAGGGGAGCGGTTCCAATATCATGCACTTTTTCACTTACAACAGAAAAGGGCTTGAAAGCCTATCTTGTAAAGAAGAAAGGGCTCTGAACCTTGCCATGGTTCTTGTAATCATCATCATTGAATAAACGAAGGCGTATCTCGTGGTCACAATTGGTGAACCTTTTTCTTCTCTTATTACTTTATAGCATGAAGTAACGTTGCAAAGATTGCTATTTCATCGCATGTCCTAGATCTCAATCGAGGTCTTAATTAATTCTTAAGTTTAATCTTATCTAGCTTTCCTTGCTTGCCGTTGTGTGATTTAGAGTTAATTATTTTTTGCTAGAATTTACCCTTTTTCTCATTATCTTACAATTATTTAACAAAAAAGGTTTAACACTTTTTTGGTAAAATAGAGATAATTTTTTTTTTCTAAAGATAATATCTTTGGTGAAGCGTATAGATCAACGAGGAATAAGATTACTGTCATAAAGAATTGAACTCTATAAAAATAAATCACGCCAATATATGGGATTACATAATGCATGAATAATACAAGAATATTTGTAAATCTACAAAATTACTATTTTCCACAGTGCTAAAATATTAGACAAGTATAAATCCAATTCAATTAAAAAATTCGACTTTCATCTTAATCGCCTTGTGATGAAGTCCAATATTGATTAATTAATTTAAACCTCATCTTCCAACTTCTAAGAGCTAGAAATAGAAACTTGGAACCTGGAACTTTTATTTTTGGCACGTCGGAAAAGACTAAATAAATTACCTAAAGTCTCTCATAAGCTACATGGCTCGAAAAAGAAGAAACTCCATTTCTTTGAGCCGCACTTCCCAGCAGTGGTAAAATTGTACTGTGTACGTAGGTAAAATATTACGTTTTAAAGGTATATAACGCATATTGAACACCCTTTGTCGGAAATTTTTATTTCTTTTAAATTTGATCACACTTGAAGAATTTCCTAGTTTCGCCACTGTCTCTCAGTCCATTATCAAACCTTCTGCATGCTTGGAAATTGATGGTGTTATTATAAGCGCGAAAGATGTGAGTTGATAGGGAAGTAAGTGATAACTTCAAGTAACTAAGCTTCAATGGAGAAGAGAGAAGAAGAAGATACGAAGAAGCATCATTGGAGAAGAAACCGTTTTTTCTCATAGAATGAATACAGAGTACATGATAATTAACTGCTTGTTAGTTATATACAGTGTTGTCACTTAAGTTAGTTGAATACAGCTGTCATTAACTAACTAACTACTCTTAGTTAACTAACTACAGTTAACACTAACTAAGCCAGCTAACTACAGTTAGCCTCATATCTTGTTAACACCCTCCCTCAAGCTGATGGTTGAAATATGTCTTTCAACCCCAGCTTGGACAGTAGATAGTCATGCTGCAACTTTCCAAGACTCTTAGTTAATAAATCTGCAAGTTGCTCCTTAGTAGAAACATGAAAACTGAACAAAGTGACATTCAATATCTATATGCTTTGTTCGCTCGTGGAAGATAGGATTAGCTGCAATCTGGATAGCAGCTTTNCTCTTAGTTAATAAATCTGCAAGTTGCTCCTTAGTAGAAACATGAAAATTCTTGATCATTCCCTGAACAATTTTTTCTCTCACAAAGTGACAGTCAATATCTATATGCTTTGTTCGCTCATGGAAGATAGGATTAGCTGCAATCTGGATGGCAGCTTTACTGTCACAGTATAACGAAATAGGCCAGTTGATGTCAACTCCCAGCTCTTTGTATAAGCCTGTCAGCCAAGTTAGTTCAGCAACTGTGGAAGCCATGCTTCTGAATTCTGCCTCTGCTGAACTTCTGGCTACTGTATCCTGTTTCTTCGACTTCCAGGATATAGTAGCATCTCCAAATTTTACTAGATATCCTGTAACAGACCTTCTAGTTTGTAAGCAACCTCCCCAGTCTGAGTCACAATAAGTTGTAAGTGTGCCTGAGCTGTCTGAGAGCATTAGCAGACCTAGACCAGGTGCTGCCTTGATGTATCTTACAACTCTGTGAGCAGATTCAAGGTGTGACTGTTTTGGCTTGTGCATAAATTGGCTGAGCACTTGCACAGCATAGGCAATATCAACTCTAGTCATAGTAAGATACGACAACCTTCCTATGAGTCTTTGATATTGACATGGATCTTCTAGTAGACTGTCCTTTCTTGTTATATCTGAGATTGAGTCACCTTTGATAAAAGAATCATACTCCACAGAGGTTAGTTTCACATTGGACTCTAGTGGAGTACCAGCTGGTTTGGATCCTCCAAGTCCCATTTCAGATATAAGTTCCAATGTATACTTCCTTTGGTTCATTACTATGCCTTTTTTAGACCTAGCAAACTCTATTCCAAGAAAGAATTTCAGCTCTCCCAAATCCTTCATTTTGAACATGAGCTTGAGGTCATTCCTTGTTTTAATAATCAGATCAGAGCAAGTACCTGTCACCAGTAGATCATCTACATACACCAAGATACTGTCAGTGCAGCCTGCTCCCTTTTGGTGAAGAGAGAGTAGTCATAGTGGCTTTGAGTGAAGCCAAAACCCATTAGTGCATCAGTTAGTTTCTTGTTCCATTGCCTAGGAGCTTGCTTCAGGACATACAAAGACTTGTGAATTTTTCAAACCTTAGAAGTCCCTCCCTAGCTTGCAAACCCCTGAGGAATCTCCATGTAGACTTCCTCTAGAAGATCGCCTTGTAGAAAGGCATTATGGACATCCATTTGAAAGATGGGCCAGTGCTTGGCTGCTGCAAGGGCAATGACAGATGTCACTGTGACCATCTTGGCCACAGGAGAAAAAGTTTCTGTGTAGTCAAGCCCCTCCTCTTGACTGTACTTTATCCACTAGCCTAGCCTTATATCTTTCCACAGCTCCTGAAGCAGTGTACTTCACCTTATACACCCATCGACAACCTATAGGCACTTTCCCAGAAGGAAGATCAACAATGCTCCATGTATGATTATCATCTAAGGCTGCAATCTCTGATTGCATAGCATCAATCCAGTGTGGATGTTTTATTGCCTCAACATAAGAATGAGGCTCTTCAACAGATGAAAAAGCTGTAAGAGCAGCACCAAAGGATTGGGATACATGATCATAGGATAAGTAGTTTGACATAGGATAACAGCAGGTAACATTATCTTGTTGCTGAGTGACATAGTCTTTAAGCCAGACAGGAGGTCTACTAGTTCTAGTGGATTTTCTACAGGGCTCAGGGACAGTGGAAGGCATAGAACTCATAGAATCATCAGCTGTCTCGACAGATTCTACTGAGCCTGATGAGAGGAGCAGTGAGGATTTATCAACTGTGTCAGATATGCCACTGTCTAAAACTGGCTTGATAGATTCAACACTAATTGAGGTGGATGATATAGAAGAAGAAGTAGAAGCAGTTATAGTGCTGAAGTCGAGGACTGGGAACATCGATGAGATAGTAGTGGGAAGATGCTTGAAAGGAAAGACATCTTCTTTGAACACTACATCTCTCGTGACTTGAAAACTCTTTGAGTGAATAACATACATCTTGTACCCCTTATGGGTGAAAGAGTAACCAAGAAATATGGTTGGGACAGCTCTTGGTGAGAATTTGTCCCCCCTTTGAGATCAGTAACATATCCCAAACAACCAAACACTCGCAAATGATGTAGTGAGGGCAACTGACCATGCAACACTTCATAGGGACACTTGCCTTGAAGAGTAGGTGTAGGAAGTCTATTGATCACATAAACAGCAGCCAGAACACATTCTCCCTAGAACCTTAGAGAAACTAAGGCTTGGAACCTCAAGGCTCTTGCAGTGTCCAAGATATATCTGTGTCTCCTTTCAGCAACTCCATTTTGTTGAGGAGTGTAGACACAAGAACTTTGATGAATGATTCCAAAAGACTGCAGTACTACTTTCATTTGTGAAATAACGAATTCACAACCATTTTCAGACCTAAACACTTTCACAGAACAAGAAAAAATATTCTGGACCATGAGTAAAAAGTTTCTCATCACTACAACTACTTCACCCTTCAAAGGAAGTAAAAAGATCTAAGTATATCTGGAATGATCATCAAATAAGGTTAGAAAATACCTTCTACCATCATGAGTAGGAACTCTGTAAGGTCCCCATACATCACCATGAATAGTGTGAAAGCAAGTAGTAGAGACAGTATTACTTGAAAGAAATGGCAGTCTTGATTGTTTAGCTAGTGGACATACAGTACAGTGACTTTTAGATGAATCATGCTTTACAGATTGAAAAACTTTCATCTTCCTCAAAGTAGTAAGTGGCACATGCCCTAGTCTTTTGTGCCAAAGATCTTCACTCAATATACTACAAGTTATTGTATTTGCAGCAACAAAATTTAAGACACCTTTACCCTGAGACACAGGTACTTCAGCAGAATCCACCTGAAGTTTGCGATCCACCTGAAGTACTTCAGCAGATTCCACCTGAAGTTTGCTAGGTATTACAGCAGAATCCACCTGAAGTTTGCGATCCACCTGAAGTGCTTCAGCAGAATCCACCTGAAGTTTGATAGATATTACAACAAAATTCAGCTGAATTTTGCTACTGTGGTTGAACACATAGAGGCCACTGTCTTCTCTACCAATCCTCTTCACTTTGCCACTGAAGAGATCCTGAAAAATGAAGAAATCAGGAAAGAACATGGCTGCACACTTTAGTTCTTTTGTTAACTTTGATACAGATAGGAGATTGTATTTGAATCCAGGTATGTGCAGCACATTAGTTATCTTTTGACCAGGAAAAAGATAAGTAAAGCCTATGTGATTAACAGTGACTGTCTCTCTAGTAGGCAAATGAACTCTGCACTCTTTAGACTTATCACACTCACTATTCTCTGTTAAGATTTGTTTGTCATTAACCATGTGATTTGATGCTCCGGAATCCACTATCCAATTAATTAGGTCTTCACTGGTAGTCATGGTTGCATTTGCTATACCTGCATTCTCAGATGAACTACCAATCTCACTGCCTTTGCCAAGCATCTGCAGAATTTGAGTGTACTGCTCCTGAGTAAACTGTGGAATCCCTGCCAGTCCTGTTAGTCCTGCTTGAACATTCTGATTGTGAACTTGGCTAGGTGCTGCATTTCTAGCCATGTTAGCCATTAAACCAGTAATTTCACCCATAGAAGCAGAGTTGACATCACTATTAGAATGATTGTCCTTAGCATAATTGACAGAGGGAATCTTCTTCTTAGATTTGAAATCTGCTGGATATCCCACCAATTTGTAGCAAGTATCTCTGGTATGCCCTTTGAAGTGACAATAGTCACAGTAAAGGATATTCCTCTTTTTTCTATAACCTGTTCCTGAACTAGATGATCCTCCCTTGTTGTTATACATGACACCATTACCAGATCCATGTGAAATAGTACCCTTGTAGCCTCCATTGTTACTAAACAAGGCTATTCCTTCATTTATCTCAGGAATATATGTAGGAGGAGTCAGTGATCTCCTACTTTCCTCAGACACTATCATAGCATAGACCTTATTAATTGAAGGAGTTGAGGACATCATCATAATCTGATTGCTAGACTGAGCATATGATTCATTTAGACCCATTAGAAACTGCAACAGTCATTGAGATTCAAAATGTTCAACATATTTCTTAGATTCTTCACAACCACAACCAGGGCAGGGCATTAGTGCATCAAACTCTGCCCACAGTTCCCTTAGTTTTGAGAAATACACTAAAACTGAGGAAATACCCTGGGTTAAAGTGGCTATTTGTCTATGAAGATATAGGATTCGCGATCCATTAACTTTATCAAAAGTTTCCCTAAGATCGGACCAGACCTTCTGAGCACTTGTAGCATACACCATACCACTTAGTAATTCATTGCTAACTGAATTCATTATCCACGAAAGGACTATAGCATTACACTTCTCCCACAGTTCATGCAAGGATGGATCAAATTTATCCTTCGAGTACCTACCATCAACAAAACCTAATTTGATCTTTCCTAGTAGGCTAACTCGCATAGAACTACTCCATAAAGCATAGTTCTCAGGTCCTGTGAGTTTAATCGAAATTAGCGAGCTACCTGGAGTATCGCAAGGTTGAAGAAATAGAGGATGATGTTGATCTACAACTGGAATCATCCTGATGCCTCCTCTTGCGTGTGTAGCATCAGTAGCGTCGTCTGTAGTTTCAATTTCCATTGAAATGAACTTGAAAACTTAGAGACAATTCTGAATTGTAACAACAAAAAAACCTAGCTGCTCAAGGATGAGTTTCACCAATAATGGCGACTCAATATCAATTAGGCAAAAAAAGGCTAAAAAATGCTGGAAACAAGCTCGAATAAGCTCGGATCAATTTGCTAGCTCTGATACCATGATAATTTCTAGTGATTAAGCTTCAATGGAGAATAGAGAAGAAGAAGATACGAAGAAGAATCACTGGAGAAGAAACCATTTTTTCTCATAGAATGAATACAGAGTACATGATAACTAACTGCTTGTTAGTTATATACAGTGCTGTAACTTAAGTTAGTTGAATACAGCTGTCATTAACTAACTAACTACTCTTTGTAATCATCTACTTCTCCAGTTGCATTGTAGTTGGACTTGTATACCAATTCAACTCCAATTTTCCATTCTACAGGATGTAGAGTAATGCCACCAATAAATATTTTTTCATGCTCCTTAAACATGCAATGTCGAACAATGACATCTTCAATATCTATAATCATGTGTTGTTGTATTTATGGACCCCAAGCTATTTCTGCCTTAATCTTAGGTTGTGTAACGACCCGGCCGGTCTTTCCACGAGATTAGCCATGTCTTCCCTGTTTATGTTTTTTCATGTGTTGCTTAGACTATTTATAATGTGTTGGGTCGGTTGATTCGGGTCCGGAGTGGTCGTGGTGAGAAATGAGACATTTAGTCTCTTAAGTTGGCCTTGCGGTTGAAAAAGTCAACCGAAAGTTAACTATTAGGTAAACTACCTCAGAATGCGGATTTTAGGGCTCGAATAGCTTCATTAGGTGATTTGGGACTTAGGAGTGTGTTCGGAATGTGGTTTGGAGTTTCGGAGTAGAAATAGGCTTGAATTGGCGAAATTGAGTTTTTGGCAATTTCCGGTCGACAGTGGAAAATTAGCTATCGGGGTCGGAAAAAAAATTCTGAAAATTGGAACAGGTTTGTGTCATTTTGGATGTGTGTGTAAATTTTCAGGTCATTCGGACGAGTTATGGGTAGTTTCGGCATCGTTGGTGATTTTTGGAAAGTTTGAAAATCCTTAGGCTTGAATCATGGGTTGATTTGATGTTTCGATGTTATTTTGGGTGTTCCGAGGGTTCGACTAAGTCTGGATGATCTTTTATGACTTGTTTGTTCCCATTGTTGAGGGCCTCGGGATTTATTTTGGATGGTTAACGGAGGTTTGGACTTGGAAAGTGCAGCAAAGCTGCTGCTGGTGCCAGTTTACTGGTGTGGTCGCACCTGTGGATGGGGAACCGCAGGTACGATGATCTCAGGTGAGGTGGGCTACCCGCAGATGCAGAAAAAGGAAGGCTGGCCTGGGAGTGCAGATGTTGTATGTTGGTCGCACCTGCGAGCCCGTAGGTGCGAGGTGAGGGCCGCAGATGCGAAAGTAGGAATTTAAGTCTTGATCGCAGGTGCGAACCTGGGACCGCAGGTGCGGGTCTGCAGGTGCGGGAAATGTTCTGCAGGTGCAGTGGTCATCGGGCAGAAAGTATATAAGGATGCCTTCGCTAATTTTCTTATATTTCACCATTTTTGAAGGCGGGGTTTGGAGCTTTTTGAGGGATTTTGAAGAGGGATTCAAGGGAAACACATTGAGGTAACGTTTTTGAACCTAACACTCGATTATATGTTGGTATTTGACTGATTAATCACGAAATTTATGGGATTTAATGGTGTAATTTGAGGGGTTAGGGCTTGAAAATTTGAGACCTGTTATTGGGGATTTGAGGGGTCATCTGAAGTCCGATTTTGATGTTCTTGGTATGTATATACTCGTGGGAGGATGCAGATTCTTATGATGTGATTTTTATCGAATTCCTAGACGTGGGACCGAGGGTCGGGTTTGGCCAATTTCAGGATTTTTGGTTGAATTTTGATAATTTTCAAGTGGGCTTCGTTCCTTAGCATATACTAATGATATAAATCTGATTTTTGGTAGATTTTGAGCAATCAGATGCCGAGTCTAGAGACAAAGGCATCGAAGGCTAGGATTTTAGCCGGTTTGAGGTAAGTAACATTTCCAAACTTGGTTCTGAGGGTTCGAACCCCCAAATGATATGCTATATGATTATAATTTAGGTGACGCACATGCCAAGCGACGGGCGTGCGGGAGAACACCGAGTGATTTGTGGCCTGGCTCATCCCATGGAACCGTCTAGTAGCTATTTCGGATTGATATCCGCACTTTTACCGTCTGAGACCCGAGTGGTCGTATATTGCTGTCTCCTTATGTGCTTATTTGATTTTGTGTACTCAGTCCTGTCATAGCATATCATTTCATGCCTCAGTCTCGGTAATTGTTGACTTTATATATATTCATTGTTTCGGGCTAGTTCATGCATCTGTGATCCCATGTGAGCGACACTGGAGAGTAACGACTGAGTGAGGCCGAGAGCCTGTTATTGAGACAGTTATGAGATCGGACTACACACCGCAGTGATACTCAGATCATGCCTTCGTTGGTTTTATATAGAGCTTGGGCCAATAGGAGCCCCTCCGGAGTCTTTACACCCCAGTGAGCGCATTGATATTGTGGGATGAATCTTCCCTGGACATGGATATTGTCTGAAGTTGATGATATGTGAGGGATGGAATGTCCCTGGACATGGATCTTGTCTGAGTGTTGTATTCCAGAGATGGATCTTCTCCGCGGGGGCTGGATTGGCCTTTTCCTCAATACTGCGTGACTACGGTCACTGGTGTTTATGAATATTTCGGGATGGATTTTCCCTGGGCCTGAGAGCCATATACAGTACTGAGTGGACTTCTGTGTGGGAGCTGTGAGCACTATGTGCATTTTCACACTGTTGATACATTGGCATGTAGAGTACTGAGATAAACCTGGGTTACTTATCATATCGGTCATATTCTGTTTTCATTATCTGTTGAAACTGTGAGCATGCCTAAATTATGTGTACTGTTTTCATTACAATTATTGAGGTTTAGTCTGTCACTACTTCTCAGCCGTAGTTTGGGTTCGTTGCTTCTGAGTTGGTGTACTCACGTTACTGTTTAACCAAAGAATTGGATTCTTTGCCCAAAGCTATTTTAAGAAGAACACGGGTTTCTGATAACCAAAGAATGATATAATAATTGTAGGTAATTTGTAAATGGAAAGCAGTAAAATGCATAAAAAGTAAGTATATTGCAATTGTAGTTCGAATGTTTTTTTCTCTTCCTTACAGGTTATATTTTTCTCCCTTATATAGGGAATTTCCTAATATAACGTCTACCCTTTTCAGTGATTGAGCATTAATGACTAATTATGACACTAATGTAACGTTACAATGAATCAACCGTAACTGTTGCGTGAATGTTGTGTAACGTGTGGATCACTAATTTGAAGATCTCTGAATCTGCCCTTTAATCTGCCTAGATACACTTTGACCGTGTCTCTTCATCTTCTCAATCAGGTTGATACTTCTGTAGCTAATTAACCCATGGGTGTGATTTGCCGTGCCTCTTTGCCTCATACCTCTTCATAGAGTCCCGTCCAATTGTCGTGTCTTCATTGCTCCACGTAGACTACTGAGTCATCAAGATTTATTACACGTGTGAAGCTCTTTTTTAACAATACAAATAGTCCCCCCACTTACCATATATTTATCTATTAATATTTGGTAAGTGGATACTCATTTATGGAGGGAATATTTTGTCGCCGCATCACTCGAATCATTGCATCTTTTCCTGTACGTAAGCGTCGCTTGTCACTTTCATTTAATGCCTATGCCACGTGGCACTCCTAGGTTGGTTCTGCATCAGTCACAAAGTGACATCTTCAATTATGGCTTTCACATTATTGTTTTTTTCCATTTTTTGACGGTTGTCTTCGAGTATAAATACCCCTTTTTCTTTTCTTTCACGAAAAACTTCTAACTTTTAAACTTTATTTGTAAAGAAATTTTTCCTTTGCCTTTGTAGATATGTCTTCTTCAAACCAATCTAAGAGAGTCATAAATGTTGACGAGTTGACACCCTCTTCCGCTCCAACTCGGAGTCGGAGGGGTGGTAGATTGAGGAGTTTAGGCTCTACTTCTTCGAGAGGCTCTTCTTCCCAGATTGTTTCCCTTCTTCTGCTAGGTCTTTAGTCTCTCCAAGAGCTAGGGCTTCCAGGTCTTTTTCCAGGGGTAGAGAATATCACGAACCCCTACGCGAACCACGAGTTGATGAAATCATTCCTGCTGAGTTTACCTTCACTAGGGATAGTCAGGTGCTTGTAAATCAGTCGTTATCCCTTGATAGTGTTGATAGGTATCCCAATCTTATTACCGAAGGTTTGATTCCCCTTGTTTGCAGGGAATGTTCTTGGGAGTCTGATTTTCCCATTAATATTTCGAATAACAATCAAAGAATAACGTCTTACAAGACGAGGCATTCTTTGTTTACACTTACCCTTTTAATCTAGGGTTCAGACCTCCTATTGATCCAGTCATCATCGAATTTTGTCATTTCTTCAACATTTCCTTAGGACAAGTTGGTCCTCTTGTGTGGTGGGTTGTCGCGTGTCTTAGATGTTTAGCTTCTTTAGCCTTGGTTCCTTTTACCTTCACTCACCTCATTCATCTTTATTCTCCTACCTTATTTCGTCAAGGGGTTTTCACTCTGGCTGATAGGAGCAAAAGAGTGTTGGTAACCCCTGATGATGATAAGGATAGAGGTTGGTACCTTTGGTACGTTGTTGTGCCCACTGCTGGTTTAGTGAGCGAGGAAAATCTTCCCTTCCCTGAGAAGTGGAATCGCGCATGTGAGTACATTTTAGCTCACATTTGTCATTTTTCTTCTCTTTGCTTTAAGTGTTTTATTAACACCTGTAGCTATTTTTTCCTTCTTTCAGCAATCATGGGTACTTTTGAGAATGTCTCCGGTATCCGTGATTGGGTAGAAAATCTATTGTCGGTTGCTCCATTGGAGGAAAGATCTTGGAAGTACTTCTCCGGGAAGTACGGTTGAAAAGTGAAGACTCACGGTAAGTGAAACTTTTGTTTTCACTTCTTTTCCTTACTCGAGCTTATTTTTTTCGTTTGTTTAACCTTTTTTCTTTTGATAGGGTTTTCTGCTCGGGGGATGTTTGCTGCATCCATTCCGAAGATGTCTTTGGCTCAGGCCCAGGAGATTATTACTGGTTCCTCTTCTTCCAACAGGAAAGTTGGTGGGTCTAGGACCTTAGAAGAAGAAGAGGAAGAGGAGGGCACTTTGGTGCACAGGTCACGTAGAAGAAGAGTGGTGTCAGACGATGAGTCTACACCCGTGGCAGTGTCTTCCGTACCTGATGTCAGACCTTCTACCCCTGGGGATTCTTCTTCTTCTATTGCACATGATTCTGTGGATCATCTATTCCATGAAGGTTTTGGCCATGCTGCTAATGAGGCACCTCTGGCTGTTTTTGCTCCCTCCTTTAGAGAAATCTCTTCGTCCGTTCCCGTTATTTCCTCTGCTCCTTTGGCCATTTCTGCTCCCCTTGCTGCCTTGCCCGTAGCTTTCTCAGCTCCTCATGTTTCCGTGTCTGAGACTTCTTTAGCTCCACAAATTTCATTGCCCGTGGGTCCTTCATCTCAGCCTGCTTCTGTGCCTCCTGTTAGAGAAGTAGGGTCTTCCAGCAGGGAGATGAGGCAAGTGCTAATTGAGGTTCCGGCTGATGGGAGCCTTTTTAAGAAATCCGGCCAACCCGAAGTGTGGCTGAAGCCTTTGATTGGCCTAACAGAGAGGACCAAGCTAGATAGTCACAGTTCTCTTACCTGGGCTAATGAGGTTGTGCTTTCCTCCTCGAAGGTAACGTTCATTCTTTTGTATCTCATTCTTATACATGTAATTACTGTATCTAATTGATTTTCTTTTTGTAGATCAATCTCATAGGAACAGAACTCATGAAGAGGATTTTTAACACGGAGTAAGAGCTAAAGGAGTGGCATGCTGAAGCAGGGAATTAGAAGGGGCAATATGAAAGCCTGAGGCTCGACATGGAAGCCTTAGAAGAAGAAAAGTGTACCTTGGAGTGGCAGATGAGAATCGTGGTTGTGGAGTTGGAAGTGGAGAAGGCTTCTTCTAACCAAGCGGACAAAGACAAGATCATTCTTGAGTCTTCGTTTGCTGAGCAATTATCCCGTGCCTCGGAAGAAGTTAGTAGCTTGAAAGCCTTGCTGGAGAAGGAGGAGGAATACTCAGGCGAGCTTGCGCAGTCACTCACCCGGACTCAGGAGGATCTTCGTGTTGCTTTAGACAAAATCCAATCTCTGGAGGAGTCAATTGTACCTTTGAGGGCTGCCCATGAAGCTGCTGAAGCTGAGAATGATGGGTTAAGAGCTGAGCTTCAAATATGGGAGAGAGATTATGAAATTCTCGAAGAGGCGGCAACTATCGATGTTAGTTGGGTGTACATGAATTCCCGCATCGACACATTGACGGAAATGAGTTGGTGAAATTTCGACCTTAACGCTGAAATTTTTAAAACCAAGGAAGCCATGGAAAAGGCTCAACAAGGTTTGAATCTTTCCCCACCTGAAGGTGAGACTCCTGTTGTCCGAGACTCCTCGTCCCAAGCTGCTCTTACTCCCTCTGCTGATGAAGAAGTCAATCCCCCTCCTCAAGAAGATTAAGATGTTGATTCACCTTTTTCTTATCTTTGTCTTAATTTGTGGTTACCCCCAGTCCCATCGGGGGTAAATTTGGATCTCTTTAAAGTCCCCAAATGACAAATTAGGGGCACCTCAATGTATAAAAAACTCTATACGATTAAGTATAAGTTAATACTTAGTTTTTACTTAGCAGTTTTAATAGATTAATGCAAGTATGACTTTTGTTTTCCATTGAGTTTCTGTTCTACTCTTTAAGTCTTTTTCATGCTTTATTTTTTGAGGTTTTAGTTTTACCTATGAGTTTTGCATATAGAATGCTTTAGATACTCGCACCTTTTCGTAATACGCACGGTGTCATATAAAATGTGTGCCTTTTTGTAGTAGGCATAATTTATGAAAGAGGTCCCTTTCTGATCGACACTTAATGAAGAAGACGTCTCAACTTCATAAAGGTGTAATAATGCAATAGAGTGATAGGAATTTTTCACATGTTTAAGAATGTTTCTGAGGAAAGCTATTTGTTTTGAACTTTCACAACATTTTACATGTGTTTGATTATCGTCTAAAACTCATGTTGCAACTGTTTTCTTTTAACAGATTTGATATACACTTGTATTTTGTAATTGTTTTTCGTATGTAACAGTTTTTTCGAGTTAATACAAGAGAGCAACTGTTTTTCATTCGTAACAGTGTTTATTCAAGTTGGGGCTTTTACCCGTAACTGTTTTTGTTGACTACAGTTTTCAATAAGCATGAGGGAAATTCTCTTACACCCGTAACTATTTTATTTGATAACAATTTTTTGAACAAGTACAAGGATTTTGAACTTTCATTCGTAACTGTTTTATTTGATAATAGTTTTCTATATGAGTACAAAGATTTCGTAACTGTTTTAGTTACAACAGTTTTGAAGGAGTACAATGATGATGATCTTTTATCCATAACTGTTTTGAATAAGTACAAAGATGCGCATTTCTTCCTCGTAGATAACATTTTGCCTTTTAACCTGAACATGTTCGAAGGTTTTCTAGATTAGGCTTTGTGATTGAGTCTTTGGCTCTTTCGATTTTGCTCGTATCACTTGACTTGTTGGATAGATGGATCTTCAGGCTCGAGCTTTGACTTTTTGATAGTATTTTTTGCTTCGTCTTTGTCTTCCATACTTTATAGTCCCCCAAGTGTTTGAGCTTTAAAGAATGAAATATCGAGCACTTGACTATTCCTTCCTTGTGGTCCTTTTCCTGAAAAGGAAAAACATACGGGACTCGAAGATATATAGTTTTTAGATGATGACTGCTTAACCCTTTAAAACGTCCATCAAAAAGTGTAACCCTAGACCGGGAATTTAGTTATCTCCTCACGTCTTTGCAGGTCTAATATCATCTTCTGGTGATGGGTTAGCTTTATGCCTATCATCTAAAAAGGTTATTAAAATTTTAAATGTTCAAAATAAAATGGAACGTGTGATACCTGACCGGGGGTACTTCTTTTCCATAAAAGTAGTACTTCTTCAAGTTAATGGCATTCCAACTTGTTAGTAGGATTCTGACGTCCATAGCTTCCAACTCGTAGGCGCCCTTCCCAGCTATGCCTCAGATTTTGTAGGGTCCTTCCCAGTTTGGATTTAGTTTTCCTGCGCCTGCTTCTTTTGTTGATTGAAAGAATTTTTTGAGAACAAAGTCCCCAATCTTGAAGTACCTGAGATGAGCTTTACGATTGTAATAACGCTCTATAATTTGTTTTTGAGCTGCCATCCGTATCAGTGCTTCTTCTCTCCGTGGTTCGAGCAGGTCCAGATTGGTCCTCAATTTGTCATCGTTTGCTTCCTCTGTGGCTGTTGTAAGCCTTATGCTTGGTTCGCCAATCTCTACAGGTATTAAGGCTTCTGAGCCATAGATAAGTACGAACGGAATTTCTCCCGTGGCTGTTTTTGAAGTTGTTCTGTATGCCCATAGTACCGCTGGTAACTCATCAGGCCAGTTTCCTTTGGCTCTATCTAGCTGCTTCTTTAGATTGTTGATGATGACTTTATTTGTTGACTCATCCTGGATGTTAGCCACGGGATGGTATGGCGTTGAAGTGATCCGTTTAATTTGCCAGCTTTCGAAGAATTCAGTGATTTGCGAGCCTATGAATTGTGGGCCATTATCACACACGATCTCCTTTGGTATTCCAATGCGGCATATTATGTTTCTCCATAAGAAACTTTTAAATTCCTATTCTCGCACCTGTTTGAACGCTTCTGCCTCTACCCATTTCGTAAAATAGTCGGTTAGCACGAGCAAAAATTGTACCTATCCTTTAGCTGTGGGAAGAGGTCCCACTATGTCCATCCCCCATTTCATAAAGGGCCATGGGGATATTATTGGATGCAATAATTCCGCTGGTTGATGTATGTTATTGGCAAACCTTTGGCACCTGTCGCATTTGGATACGAAGTCCTTGGCCTTGTCGCGCCCCCCTTTTCCCCCGAGCGCTCCTTTCGGGGCCCGGTTGAAAGGGGTTAAAGACATGGGTGGAGACAATTCGTTCCTTTTGGGAAAGGGATTTTCATATTTTGAAAAGTCGCCACCTAACGATTTTAACGATGTGTTAGGGCACCTAAGGGATTCAATTACAACTACATTACTAACCAGAGATTGGGTAAGGGCTTGAAATTATCCTAAGGGGAAGGTGTTAGGCACCCCTCAGGATCCACAAGTGTGGTTCCCGGCCAAATGGTTTCTGTGAATTTGTACGGCTTAGCAAACAAACAAATAAAGGCTCAAATAAGAGGGGATTTAAGTCTTAAGCATGCAGATGTATGAAAACAGTAAAGAAGATTAGCTTTTGAAAGGATTACAATCTAAGCATATAAACGGTATCCTAGGTTTATAATAATATGGATCAAATCAATGCAATACCCGGTAATCACTCCTGGAAGAGGGGCTACACGTGGTATTAGCGCACCGGTCATCATATCCATATTCTACCCTTTCCCACCCCGTGAAAGCAACAAAATCGAGTGTTGGTCTCGAACTCTATTGCATGTTGTTGCCCGTCCCTTCCTATCTGTCCCGGAGGAAATTAGGACTCCTATCCTAAAGGAGGTGCTAGGCAGACCCTCAGGTTTTAAAGGTGAAAATGCTAAGGCGACATATAATGAACAAGTAGAACTGCAGATAAAGGGGGTAGCGCATAAACAGGAAAGGGTTCAAAGACCTCCACAAACAGTGCACATAAACAGTATGTCTCATACACAATTAAGGTCCAGATTCAGATCCTACACATGGTGTTTAAGTGATAATAACAAAGACAGATTTATTGCATAACTCAGAGAGGATGTCTTAATCAGACTTCCCTACTGGTTTTAAGCATGCTAACAGTTGAACACTAATCACAAAGGACAGTTCTGGTTTTATCTTTTAAGTTGATTACCTAAGGCTTGCCTAGCTGTAGGATAACATGCAACAGTTACTCTAGGTTGTTTATAGCTAATAACATGCAATTCTAGGTGTTGAAGATGTGCAAGGACTAATTACCAGTTGTTTAGAACATGGGACTGTTTTAGATATCTGTATTTTGACTAAGTGCAGTTAAATGAGTACGATCCTATAGCATGATGTCTAATGCAGCATGATGCATAATAACCTAAACTGGATTTCTAAATGCACATAAAATCACAACATTATGCACCGTTTCAGGAATAGCAAGAGTACAGCTTGTTAATGCTACTTACCTAGAAACAGGATCTCTAAGTGCGCAGGCGTGGTGAGACATGATTGCAGTTTATTTATCCCAGGACAGGACTTCTAATGAAGTTTCATAACATGTTTACATGGACAGAATCACGTAATAGCAGTTTATTTTATTGTTATTATTTATCCTATAGGCAGGATTTTCTAAGCGTAGATGAGATGTTGAATACAATACACATAAATCCTGAGTAGCATGATATCTAATGCATGGACACATGAACCTACACAGGATCTCTATTGCAAAAATAGGGAATAAAAACCTAAGCATGGTTTCTAACCTTGTAATAGCTAGGCATGCATAGTTACCCCTCCCATTTCACTATCCAGCCCCAGAATTATTTACAAATTATTACAGGCCACGGATTATGAATTACACAACCAAAAGTGAAAAATGAGAAGTTATTTTATAGGGAGCCTTCAATTAGGCCCAAATCCTCTAAACCTCTATGCCATATGGTATTCATAGCTTTTCACAGTCCGGATGTGTCAAAGTTCCCTAAGGACCTCAAGGGATCCCGAGCAACGCTCACACCAGACTTAGTAACCAGGAGTTAAACATGTGCAGTGTAGAAATACCAGCCTCAGTGTGTCAGAGTTCAAGGGAAATCAAGGTCCCAAAGCAGTGCTCACACTGAAGGGGAAGAACTTAAAGGTCTAGGAATCAAGTGAAGTGCAGGAGATAGATTTGAAAAGGTTTTGACACAAAACAGTACTGGATTGATTCAGTAAATAAATAAGTTTTCTGAAAACGTTTTGATCAGTAATGAAACAACCTGAATATAATGTAAACATCTTTGGAAAAGCAGCAAACAACTCGCATAGGTTCAGCACATTCAAGCATAGATTTCACTCAGGAACAATGGAGATTGGGGACACATAGAAACAAATTAGCACTAGAGAAGTATTAGAGTGTCACAGACTAGTATTGAGTCTGAAACAACATAGTTAGTCACCAAGAATTCATGCCAAGATCTAAACATAATCATATTCGAGGGAGTACTAGGAGAGGGTAGGACATAATTACACATAGGTTTAAGAAACACAGGTTAAGTAACATACAGGGCAATTATAGTATCCTAGGGATTGCATGCTAAGGCTATAAGGGAGGAGATACCCAGAACCAAACAACATAATTCTAGTTGCAAGTAGGAAAACATAAACATTAGTATAAACTGGAAACATACCAGTTGAAGACAGTAAATACAGAATAAGAGGCAAGTAGAATAGCTAGTCTTGGCTTCCAGCCGACTAGCAATAGCAAACAATCGAGAGAAGAATAGTAGATTGTGTGTGTGTGAGCAAGAGAGAATAGAACAAGGTCTATGTTAGTGTTTTATTAATGAAAGAGTAGTATGTATATATAGTTTTTTAAAACCAGTAGTGAATAAGGCATGAAATCAAAATAAACCAGTAATTAGGGACTGAGCATCAATCAGTATAGGTATCCCTTAATTGAAGGGATTGAGTTCAAACGGCATTATCAGATAATGAATAAGGAAAGGTACCATATGTAGCTTAGAGGAATATTCAAAATAGTGTGAAATTAGCATAAGTGTCCCTTAATTGAAGGGATTGAGTTCAAACGGCTAGCAGGCAAAACAGCAAATAAGGAAAGTTCCCATATGTGACATGCATATGACATATAAGGAAAAAAATTCAAATCAATACAAGCATACAATAGAGGCTAGGTTCACAGACTCTAATTAAGGGAATGGGAATCAATTAACAAAAAATAAATCATGTGAGAAGGTAAAAAACGGACTAAGGTCGGAAATTAATCTGTAAGGTCTCATATCACAAAGAATCAGGGATTCAAAAAATAGAAAAAGATAGCACTGATTTATCACAATATTATGAGAATAAGCACAATAACATATAATAGACAAAAATCAGAACCTCAAGAAGACTGGTAAGGTAAAATCATGCAAAGGTTAGGGATTCATATAGAACATAGTACGAATCGACAGAGCAAGCATGATATAGGCAAAATAAGGGAATAGTCAGGAACCCTAATAGGTAAGCCTGGGATAAAACCTCAAAATCATGGAATTTTTAGGAGAAAGAGTAAACATAATAGAACATATCATCAGAAACAACTCAGAACCCTATGATTAGAACTAAGAAAAATTAGGGTTTACAACAGAATAACTCGAATAGAGGAGAATGATTAAGCAAACGTTTTAAACATAGAGACTCATAGATTAATACAAAAAATCAGGAGAAAAAGCATTTTTTTTAAAAGGGGTTTAAGAACCCTAGTTTGAAGNCATTTAGGGTTTCAAAGAGAACCCAGAAAGATAAGAAAACCTCAAAACATTACTGGTTTAAACCCCAAAAGTCATAGATCTTACATGGACGGCCGGAGGTGGCCGGAGAATGGTGAGTACAGGCCCAGGGGGTAGGAGAGTGAACCCAGGTCTCTTGAAGACCTTAGGGATAGCAACACCGATCGTAAAGGAACCATAGGAGGCAGGAGGGTGGTGAGGATTCCATGGCTTCCG
>ML420649.1:14999-53445 GCA_005239525.1 Nicotiana knightiana | reverse complement strand
TAGAGAGATAGAGAGACCGAGTGAATGAGGGGTCGGGGGGTAGTCTCCTAGGTTTAATTATGGTAACACTAATCTGGGCCATTGATTTAAATTGATCAACGGCTTAGACTAGTCGTGGGGTTGGGCCGGGTGGGAATTTGGTTTGGGCTGGGGTTAGTTGGGTTAGGACCAAGTTTGATTTAGGCTGGAATTTAAATAAAGTATGGCTATTTGTTAAATACCCATTAAAATTAGATAAATAATTAATAAAAATAGCTAATAATTATATAAAATGAAATTAAGGGTAAATAGGTAATTAAGGTAATTAACTAATATTTAAAATATAAAATGACTAACAGTTGAGTTAAAATGGCATAAAATGTACAATTAGGCTACAATTGCAAAATTATTGTAATTATTGTCAAATAATGCCAAATTGGCTAATTTGTGAAATAATCAAATCCTAATAGTATTAAAAATAATATATTGCTGTGAAATATTTTGAAATTATTTATAATAGAATTTATGAATAATTATTGAATATAAAAATACTGAATAAATTGGAAAATAATTTAATACAAATAGGAAAAATTACGAAAAAATATCAGTTATTATAAAGAGTGATTTTGAAGGTATATATGCAAATTTTAAAATAGTTTCAGGAAAAATTGGGTATCAACAGCTGCCCCTCTTTATCCGGGAAGGATGAAAGAGTTGCCGGGTAAAGACATGATGGTTAATTTTGACCGAGCGAAGCGGTTTGAAGAGGTTTAGGCCGCACCCTGGTTTATGAGTTGCCTACATATACCTGGTTTTACACGAATCAGGTCGTATGTAGTTCGGTAGTCATCGGCGAAGCATACCGATGGAGATTTTTACAAGAACGGACGCAACATATAAGACTGATTGAATGAACAGTTTATGGGGGTAATTAGGAGAACTGGAACGCGATCTCTCCTGCCGGGACAGCTGTTGCTTGCCGGGTTACCTGCAAATGAGTAATACAAGCATATTGTGCGTAATTTAAACATGATGCAAATTCCCGTTGGACTATGAATGTTGTCTTTGGACGGTTAAGGATGACGTCTTTAGACCATGATGTCCTGGGCCATGAATTGCTTGATGCAGGATTCGCAGGCCATGAAATAATGTTCTCGGGCCATGAAGATGGTGCCTCCGAACCATGATGCCTTTGAATAATGATGTGCAAACTGATAAAAGAGATACTCGGGCCATGACATGGTGTTCTCGGGACATGAAGATGGTGCCTACGAACGATGACGCCTTTGGATAAGTTGGCGATATTTCAGCCCATGAAGATGCAATAGTATGATGCTGACAAGATAGAGCTTGGTCTTGCGAATTAAAGGGGCAAAGCTTAGCCCAAAAGGAAAGCGCAGTAAATAATGCTAGAGGCATTCGTTGCTTTTGAGAAGTAAATGGGAGGCAGCATTTAGCCTCGGAAGGCAGAAAGGTAGTCTTATGCAATATGCGAATGCATATGGAGGTAGCATTTAACCTCGGAAGGCAGAATGGTAGCCTTATGCAATATGCGAATGCATATGGAGGTAGCGTTTAACCTCGGAAGGCAGAATGGCAGCCTTATGCAAGATGTGAATGCAGATGGAGGTAGCGTTTAACCTCGGAAGGTAGAAAGGTAGCCTTATGCAAGATGTGAATGCAGATGGAGGTAGTTTTTATCCTCGGAAGGCAAAAGGTAGCCTTATGCAAGATGTGAATGCAGATGGAAGTAGCGTTTAACCTCGGAAGGCAGAAAGGTAGCCTTATGCAATATACGAAGGCAGATGGAGGTAGCGTTTAACCTCGGAAGGCATAAAGGTAGCCTTACGCAAGATGCGAATGCAGATGGAGGTAGTGGTTAACCTAGGAAGGTAGAAGGGTAGCCTTATGCAAGATGCGAATGCAGATGGAGGTAGCGTTTAACCTCGGAAGGCAGAAAGGTAGCCTCATGCAAGATGCGAATGCAGATGGAGGTAGTGTTTAACCTCGGAAGGCAGAATTGTAGTCTTATGCAAGATTAAGGAAGGACAACAGAAATTCTTAGCTGATGTTAAATTGCGATAGAGCATTGTGATAATGAAGCATCATTTGTGCTGATAATAAATGTTGGCATGTGCGACGAGTTTGAGGAATGATGTCTGTCCTTTGAGCGAATAATATGTTTTGGGGCTTTTGCAATTTTGTGCCTACATCCAAATAAAGATCGTGAGTTTTGTAAAGGGGGAAGGTTAGTTCGCATTCCCGCTGGCTGTGCTTGGCTCGTTTGCTTGATCATGATGATACTGTCTGTATCATTGGGGTAGCGTTAGCTAAACAAGTTGCTTCAGAAAAAATAAATATGCATGATTTCGTAAAAGTATAATATATAATCTAAAATAGTTTTAGATGAACTGACGACATGACACGGCTCGAGACATTGGAACCTATCCTGCTGCGGAATTTTGAGGGTCCTCCTTAAAATTCTGCCCCAGTTTGCTGGGTGGACGCCTCTGACTGCTACTCGTGCGGCGATTGGTTGAACTTGATTCCGAGCCCCAGTTGGCTGGGTGAATGCTTGTGGACTGCTTCTCGCTCCTCCTCAAAATTCTGCCCCAGTTTCCAATTACGGGAAAAAATAGATTTTTATTGAATTGTGACTGAGCCCATAGGGTTGCCTATGTATCCCCTCTTAAACGGGAATCAGGTCAGGCGTAGTTCAATTTACATCACTGAGAAAGCATAACGATTACACATATTAGCGCTTGACTGCATCTGAATTGATCGGTTTCGGCCAAACTTCTCCATCCATTTCCGCAAGTATGAGTGCTCCTCCTGTCACCACTCTATCAACCATGTACGGACCTTACCAGTTGGGAGAGAACTTCCCCTTGGCTTCATCTTGATGTGAAAATATTTTCTTTAACACCAGCTGCCCTGGTGTGAATCGTCTCGGCTTGAATTTCTTGTTGAAGGCTCTGGCCATTCTGTTCTGATATAGTTGACCATGACATACTGCATTCATTCTCTTCCCATCTATGACGGCTATTTGCATTGGTTGGCAGTTTGTGAGCCACAATAGATGTACTTAGACCAGTCATGTCATCATACGACCATGCAAATACATCCTCATACTCTTTTAGAAACTCTGTGTATTCTTTATTTTCTGATGGTGACAAATGAATGTTGATGCGAGTCTCCTTGACATTTTCTGAATCTCCTNAGGTTGGACTTAGGTCTGTTCTCAAAGTTCTCAACTTCTTTGACAATCTCGTCAGGTATGTCGTCTTCATCTGAATCAATGTCTGTTTGCTGCGTTGTCTCATTACATGTCACAGTCATCGGTTCATCAAGACAAGTAATAGTAATGTTGTATAAATAAAGTAATGAGAGAAAACAATAACAATAAATACCGGATTCATAAGAGAAATTTAGAAGATGCTTTGATGAATTGAATAATTGTTTTGAACATTGAAGATCTTATTGCAGAAATTGAAAAATGCAGGAAGAGGAAAATCATTAGTGAATAAAACAATAAATAATGCTTGTTTAGCCTTGCTACCCCGAGGCTCATCGGGCTTTGGTCGTCTTGATAGATCAGTTCTTGAGATATGTCCCCTTGCTTACAGTCTGTATGGAAGGGCCTTCCTCCCCCTCCTCCTCGAGAACAACATAGCAATCCATATTCTCGTCCTCTAGGAACAAACTCCTCATTGCTGCAAGTGCTTCTTCTTCGTCTGATCTGTAAATAATGTCGGCCTGCTTGAAAGTCTGCTCAAGATGAGGTATCGGCTGCTCCAAAGGGTATAGGAACCTCGCCAAGGTGGCGACCAGACATTGAATTCCTCCCAAGTGTACTCATACCCCAGACCGAAAGTGGTACCATGTTTCTTGAGTTTTATGGGCTTTGTGATCCCTTTGAGGTTCTTACCGAACCCTGTGCCTGGCTCATATCCTCTCCAGTTCAGGATGCTCTCAATCTTGCTATCACACCACTTGTCCATATCGATAGCATTGACCCGCCCAATTTGGTGGTAAGTTCCCCCGCCTCTGTTCCTTTTTCCGTCAATCACTGGAATAGTTTGACGACTATAAATGGGGTTGCTATCGTCACCATGAATAATCACCTCTTGGTGGTTCCACTCAAATTTTACCGCCTGATGTAGTGTTGACGCTACTTCCTCAGCAGCATGAATTCAGGGTCGTCCTAACAATAGGTTGTAGGATGCTGGCACATCTATCACCTGGAAATCCACTTCGAACCAAGTCAGTCCCATCTGCAGACATAGACTGATCTCCCCATGATGGACCTCTGAGAACCGTCGAAGGCTTTCACACTGATCGCTCTATCCCTTATCTCATGTAGCCCTTTATCCAACTTTGTGAGTGTTATCAATGTACTGATGTTAAGACTGGAACCTCCATCGATCAAGATCCTTGTGATTAAATGATCTTCGCATTGCACGGTGATGTGCAGTGCTTTGTTGTGCCCCAATCCTTCAGGTGGTAGCTCGTCCTCATGAAAAGTGATTTTGTGACTTCCAGTACCTGGCCTATCATATTGGCCATTTCCCAGCTAGTGATGTTGTTTGGAACATATGCTTCACTCAACACTTTCAACAAAGCATTGCTGTGTGTTTCAGAATTCTGTAGCAAAGAGAGGATGGATTATGTGCCGGTATCTTGTTCAGCTGGTCGATGACTGAATACCCCTTAGCATGTACCTTTCTCCAAAGGTCATCAGGGCCTGTTTCGATAAGGGGAGGACGGTTGGCAGCCTGCTTTCTTGATTCGGCCAGATGCTCAGGGGTGTAAACCCTACCAGTTCTCGGCATACCCTGTGCTGCGACAGCCTCCTCAGACCTGACCTTGCTTTTCCTTCTCGCCTCAGTTGTATAGTCCCAAGGGATAGCGTTTGAATAGAAGGGTGGCGTGGTTGACATTGCCACCAGAATTGGTGCGGCCATCCTTACTTCAAACGGAATGTGTGTTCGGGGTGGCAAGACTGCGACCTCAAATGGTGTCGGTGCATTTGCTGGAGATACAAACTCAACTTCAATTGGCACTGGTGACTTTGCAGGTGGCGCTGCTTCAAACTCAAATGGTATAGACATATTCACCTCAGCGTCCTCAGATGGTTGAATCTGGACTATGATCGGTTTGAGAGTGACTGCAGGTTTCTTTGGGTCATCGCCTTCTGCGATCAACCCGATTGATCCCTCGAGATCCCAATCATCTTCTATTTTAATCATATGGATACCTCCACCCTTATGGTCTGGAAAAGGATTTTTGCGGACGTTTGGAGCGGGGTCTTTTGCCACAATAATCTTGTTGTCAATGAGAGCATGTATTTTGTCCTTCAAAGAGCGGCGTTCTTCGATGGTGTGTCCTTTCATGCCAGAATGGTATGCACAGGATTTGTTTGGGTTAACCTACTGAGAAGGGTTCTCAGGGGTGGCAGCAGGGATAGGTGTGACATAACCAGCAGCTTTGAGCTTCTCATACAATTGGTCAATGGGCTCGGCTATGGCGGTGTATTGCTTTGGAGGGCGGGGATCAAAATTGGGACGAGGTCTAGGGAAGTTTTGGCGTGCAGGGGGTGAATGGTAATGGGATGGTTGGGGAATTATAAGTGTGGTAGAAAGGAGTGGGTTGTGAGTATCTGGGCGAAGCAGGTTGATATGTGGGTGGTGGAGATTGGTAGGTGGGTGGTGGAGCTTGGTAGGAATGTGGTGGAGCTTGGTAGTTCGGTGAGGGTTCTTGGTAGTTTGGTGAGGGCTGGTAGGAAGGTGGTGGATCTTGGTAGGTGAGTGGAGGTGTTGGATAAGCTTGGTATTTGAGTGGGGACTTGGATTTTTGTGCAATCATTACGGCTCCCATGTCTCTCTTCTTAGACACACCACCGGATTGTAAAGCCTTATTAGTGGCTTGCAAGGCTTAAAATTTGTAACCATACCGCTTTTAATACCTTCTTCAATCCGCTCGCCCTATTTGATGATGTCGGAGAACTTGTGGCCTTCAACCATCATTAACCATTCATAATAATGTGGGTCCTGAGCCCGGACAAAGAACCTGTTCATCTGCTCTTCCTCTAGAGCAGGTCTGACTTTAGCGGCTTCGGACCTCCAGCGAGTAGCATACTCGCGAAAGGTTTCTGTGGGTTTCTTCTTCAAATTTTGAATGTAGAACACATCTGGTGCGTTCTCTGTGTTGAATCTAAACCTGTCCATAAAGTCAGACGCCATGATTACCAGGTTTGTCCATTTCTTGGGGTCTTGGCTGATGTACCAAGACAGTGCGTCTCCCTTCAAACTCCTCATGAACAGCTTCATGCGGATTCTTTCATCCTTCCCAACGCCAACCAGCTTGTCGCAATAGGTCCTCAAATGGACTTTTGGATCACCAGTACCGTCAAACATTTTGAACTTTGGAGGTTTGTATCCCTCGGAAGTTCGACATCAGGTTGTATACAAAGGTCTTCATAATTCAACCCTTCAATTCCCTTGGTTCCTTCAACACCCTTGACTTGGATGGTCAGTTTCTTAAGCTCCTCGGTCAGGTTCTTGAAAAGTAAGTCCTTTCTGTCAGACTCGGATGCCTGTGAGATAGGCGGAGTGGAGTGGGTCACGGTTTCCACATAGATGGGATTGTTATAGGTGTGGAAATGGTCCTTTGTGGGGTTTTTAGGTTCTGGGATAAGTAGTGGAGTTTTATTTGAGGTGTGGCAAGCATTGCACTGCGTTGGGAGAGTTTGGTTCTTTGGGAGTGGCGTGATGGTGAGGTACGGGAAGATTTTGCTGTCTTGGGATATTTTGTGGAGGTGCGGGGTTTTGAGCATTTGGAAGGTTGACGTCGGGGACGTTGAGGGAAAATGACAGGTCGGCCAGATTCCGGACTTGATCGAGTTCTTCCTGAAACTTCAGCAATTTCGATTCAAGTGGTGACATGTTTTCATGCAGGACCTGAATACCTCGGCCATCAGTGGCCTCTACCCGTTCAATCATATTCTCCTTTCTGGTGCCGCTGGACTCTTCCATCTTACTTTTGCCTTTGTCTTTGCCCTTAGGAGGACTAGGAGGAGGAGTAGGTGGAGGGCCCTTGGATCTTGTGCGATAGGCTGATGATGCCAGAATGCACGAACTAACCTTTGGGGAGGGGAGTAAGAAAAAGAAATAAAAACAAAAGGTAACCAAGTCAGTGAGGATTATGAAAAGAATATTGCGGTATTTAAACACATAATGCAGAAATGTAAAACGCGTCCTAAGTTGGGAACCTCTTTGTGCCCGAGATAGGCTTAGTGACAAATTGATTTGGAGAACTTAAAATGCTAAATGCCTCATTTTATTGATAAGAAAAATAGACAAATCCCAAAACGATAGACGAAAAATAAAAGTCACTAATGGCCATTGGCCTTATTACATTGATAGAGAAAAATAAAGAAACTCCTATCTACTTGGTCCCAGAAAGACCTTCCCCAGACTCGGCATTCTTGCTTTCCTTGTACAGTTTTCCCAGCTCGCGAAGTCCCAGCAACAGGTAGGTTCTGGCTAGATATCCTCCTTCAGCTCCCTCGACCTTTTGAAAATTCTCGACTCTTTTGATGAACTTTTCTTCCAGCTCGACTATACCTCATTCCAAGTACCCCAGACTCTTGTTGGCGCTGATAGCCATGTCCTTCCATTCCTCGATCAATTTCTTGTTGGACTCATGTATCTTTTGGTGATCATCCTTATATTCCCGGATCCTCTTACGCAGTTGGTTGTATTTGACTTGTGCCTCGGCCCTTTCATCTATAACCCTGTGACCTTGGACATACCCCGGCTTGCTCTGGCCACCCAAATCCTCTTCTAAACAACCAAGATAAAAAGGGGTACAACCGGCATGATACCTGTCTGGCTCGATGGTGTCTTTCTCAAGTATATCTTGTAGTGCCATAGGTGCTGAGCTTGGCACTTGTGAGGACTGTCATTATTTTGAAAGTCGGCTCGAAGATGGCTCATCTTCTCGACCCTAGGGATTACTTTATTCCTACCTGCTTGCCTTATAACTCGAAGAGGGACGTAAGGGTATGCCCCCCTTAGACCAATCAGTATCAGAAATGATGCATTTCGGGATCGAATGATGAACTCATCCGTTGGAAACCATTCAAACATCCATTGAACATGCTCTTCAGTCAAATTATCAAAAATCTCAACCCATCACTCGTCATTTTCAGGCTGAGCGAACATGTCAGGGATATAATTCATTCGCTTTGGGTGATGGAAAGCGATGTGGTCATCCCACATTCTGCGGTGAATGTCTTGTCGGTATTCGTCTCTTTGAAGATGTTCCATGAGCCAGAGTTGAAGTAATAAATTGCAACCTTCGAAATGCTTTGCTCCTTGTTAACACCTTTCTAAGGCCCGATATATGTCTGCAACGATCATGGGCACAATGCTGAAGTCTTACACATCTACCCCTTCCATTATGGTATTAGTTACCATGGCTAGCCTGGTATGGATCCTTTCCTTCTTCATTGGGAACACGATCAAACCCAAAAAGTAAACCATAAACACGAACACTCGGCGATGGACGTGTCCCAGAAAGGTGATAGCAAACTCGTCATGGTAGGTACGGTATGATTTGTTGCAGCCATACCTTTCATACAAGTAGTCAAAAGGAATGTACGAATCCTCCAAACATACCAATTCTGCATCCTTTTTCAGGCCCATCATTTTTAGGAAACTTTTGCCTGTGCGATTCTCAGGCATCAACAACCCTGGAGTTTCTCATACTAGGTTAGCCAGCCCTCCTATCTCTTCTATCAAAGGCGTCATTTCGATGTTCCCAAAGTGGAACACGGACCTTTCAGGATCCCAGAACAGGGTAGCAGCCTCTGTTATCATTTTGTTAGGCTGAATTTCCAGGAGAGATGGTAGGTTACCCAAGTGTTTCCTGACGATAGCTTAGTCGCTAGAATGCAGATCCTCCCACCAACTCAACAGTCTTGGGTGGATATTGGAGACCATGCCGAATCTGGGGACTTCATGCCTCATTTTTCTGCAAAGCAAATAAGGTTAGGCCCTTACCCCCACCGGACCCGACTATTTAACGTCAATAATTAGCAGGAAGCATTTAGTTCTCCAAATAAATGCACAGAACATAAGGGCGTCCATTTGGGTCTAGGGAAACCCAGTGGACTTGAGATGAGGCTATCTTAAAAGCTATCGTGCGGACGACACTTTAGCTCGTCTAGGTCTAACCATGATGCACGCAACAGTGCAACAGAGTAAGGTTTCTATGGGGTTTTAGACCGGTACCCTTGAGTGAACAACTCAAGGGGGAAAGGCATGGAACCGTCGACTGCACCGCTGATCGAANCAATTAATTGCATGTAAAGGGAAGGGGAAAGGGTGCAGGTATTTAAACAAAAATAAAGGCACAAATTCACGAAACAATTTGAAATGGTAAAAGCCTTGATATCCCCAGCAGAGTCTCCATGCTGTCGTGCCCCCCTTTTTCCCCGAGCGCTCCTTTCGGTGCCCGGTTGAAAGGGGTTTATGACATGGGTTGAGACAACCCGTTCCTTTTGGGAAAGGGATTTGCATATTTTGAAGAGTCGCCACCTAACGATTTTAACGGTGCGTTAGAGCACCTAAGGGGTTCAATTACAACTACATTACTAACCAGAGATTGGGTAAGGGCTTGAAATTATCCTAAGGGAAAGGTGTTAGGCACCCCTCAGGATCCAAAAGCGTGGTTCCCGGTCAAATGGTTTCTGTGAATTTGTACGGATTAGCAAACAAACAAATAAAGGCTCAAATAAGAGGGGATTTAAGTCTTAAGCATGCAGATGTTTGAAAACAGTAAAGAAGATTAACTTTTTAAAGGATTACAATCTAAGCATATAAAAGGTATCCTAGGTTTATAATAATATGGATCACATCAATGCAATACCCGGTAATCACTCCTCGAAGAGGGGCTACACGTGGTATTAGCGCACCGGTCATCATATCCATATTCTACCCTTTCCCACCTCGTGAAAGCAACTAAATCGAGTGTTGGTCTCGACTTCTATTGCATGCTGTTACCCGTCCCTTCCTATCAGTCCCGGAGGAAATTAGGGCTCCTATCTTAAAGGATGTGCTAGGCAGACCCTTAGGTTTTAAAGGTGAAAATGCTAAGGCGGCATATAATGAACAAGTAGAACTGCAGATAAAGGGGGTAGCACATAAACAGTAAAGGGCTCAAAGACCTCCACAAACAATGCACATAAATAGCATGTCTCATACACAATTAAGGTCCAGATTCAGATCCTACGCATGGTGTTTAAGTGATAATAACAAAGACAGATTTATTGCATAACTCAGAGAGGATGTCTTAATCAGACTTGCCTACTTGTTTTAAGCATGCTGACAGTTGAACACTAATCACAAAAGACAGTTCTGGTTTTTTTTTAAGTTGATTATCTACGGCTTGCCTAGGTGTAGGATAACATGCAATAGTTACTCTAGGTTGTTTATAGCTAATAACATGCAACTCTAGGTGTTGAAGATGTGCAAGGACTAATTACCAGTTGTTTAGAACAGGGGACTATTTTAGATATCTGTATTTAAACTAAGTGCACTTAAATGAGTACGATCCTATAACATGATGTCTAATGCAGCATGATGTATAATAACCTAAACAGGATTTCTAAATGCACATAAAATCACAACATTATGCACCGTTTCAGGAATAGCAAGAGTACAGCTTGTTAATGTTACTTACCTAGAAACAGGATCTCTAAGTGCGCAGGCGTGGTGAGACATGATTGCAGTTTATTTATCCTAGGACAGGACTTCTAATGAAGTTTCAGAACATGTTTACATGGACAGAATCACGTAATAGCAGTTTATTTTATTGTTATTATTTATCCTATAGGCAGGATTTCTAAGCGTAGATGAGATGTTGAATACAATACACATAAATCCTGAGTTGCATGATATCTAATGCATGGACACATAAACCTACACAGGATCTCTATTGCACAGATAGGGAATAAAAACCTAAGCATGGTTTTTAACCTTATAATAGCTACGCATGCATAGTTACCCCTCCCGTTTCACTATCCATCCCCAGAATTATTTATAAATTATTACAGGCCAAGGATTATGAATTACACAGCCAGAAGTGAAAAATAAGAAGTTATTCTATTGGGAGCCTTCAATTAGGCCCAAATCCTCTAAACCTCATTGCCATATGGTATTCATAGACTTTTCACAGTCCGGGTGTGTCAAAGTTCCCTAAGGACCTCAAGGGCTCCCGGGCAACGCTCACACCTAGACTTAGTAACCAGGAGTTAAACATGTGCAGTGTGGAAATACCAGCCTCAGTGGGTCAGAGTTCAGAGGGAACTCAAGGTCCCAAAGCAGTGCTCACACTGAGGGGGAAGAACTTAAAGGTCTAGGAATCAAGTGAAGTGCAGGAGATAGATTTGAAAAGGTTTTGACACAAAACAGTACTGGATTGATTCAGTAAATAAAGAAGTTTTTTGAAAAGGTTTTGATCAATAATGAAACAACCTGAATATAATGTAAACATCTTTGGAAAAGCAGCAAACAACTCGCGCAGGTTCAGCACCTTCAAGCATAGATTTCACTCAGGAACAATGGGGATTGGGGACACATAGAAACAAATTAACACTAGAGAAGTATTAGAGTGTCACAGACTAGTATTGAGTCTGAAACAACACAGTTAGTCACCAAGAATTCATGCCAAGTTCTAAACATAATCACATTCGAGGGAGTACTGGGAGAGGGTAGGACATAATTACACATAGGTTTAAGAAACACAGGTTAAGTAACATACAGGGCAATTATAGTATCCTAGGGATTTCATGTTGAGGCTACAAGGGAGGAGATACCCACAACCAAACAACATAATACTAGTTGCAACTAGGACAACATAACCACAAGTAAAAGGAAACCAGAAGCAGAATGCATCGTAATAACCATAGAAACATGTTGTTTTGGAGACTTTAAATACAAACTGGAAACATACCAGTTGAAGACAGCAAATACAGAATAAGAGGCAAGTAGAATAGCTAGTCTTGGCTTCCAGTCGACTAGCAATAGCAAACAATTGAGAGAAGAATAGTAGATTGTGTGTGTGTGAGCAACAGAGAATCGAACAAGGTCTATGTTCGCGTTTTCTTAATGAAAGAGTAGAGTGTATATATAGTTTTTGAAAACCAGTAGTGAATAAGGCAGGAAATCAAAATAAACCAGTAATTAGGGACTGAGCATCAATCAGTATAGGTATCCCTTAATTGAAGGGATTGAGTTCAAACGGCATTATCAGATAATGAATAAGGAAAGGTACCATATGTATCTTAGAGGAATATTCAAAATAGTGTGAAATTAGCATAAGTGTCCCTTAATTGAAGGGATTGAGTTCAAACGGCTAGCAGGCAAAACAACAAATAAGGAAAGTTCCCATATGTGACATGCATATGACATATAAGGAAACAATTTCAAATCAGTACAAGCATACAATAGAGGCTAGGTTCACAGACTCTAATTAAGGGAATGGGAATCAATTAACAACAAATAAATCATGTAACAAGGTAAAAAATGGACTAAGGTCGGAAATTAATCCGTAAGGTCTCAAAGCACAAGAAATCAGGGATTCAAAAAATAGAAAAGATAGCACTGATTTATCACAATATTTTGAGATAAGCACAATAACATATAATAGACAAAAATCAGAACCTCAAGAAGACTGGTAAGGTAAAATCATGCAAAGGTTAGGGATAATAAAGAACACAGTACGAATCGACAGAGAAAGCATGATATAGGCAAAATAAGGGAATAGTCAGGAACCCTAATAGGTAAGCCTGGGGTAAAACCACAAAATCATGGAATTTTCAGGAGAAAACAGTAAACATAATAGAATATATCATCAGAAACAACTCAGAACCCTATGATTAGAACTAAGAAAAATTAGGGTTTTCAACAGAATAACTCGAATAGAGGAGAAGGCTTAAGCAAACGTTTTAAACATAGAGACTCATAGATTAATACAAAAAATCAGGAGAAAAAGCATTTTTTGAAAAGGGGTTTAAGAACCCTAGTTTGAAGATGAAAAGCCATTTTGGAAAAATTGGAAAACCTTTAAGAAGTATAGCATAGTAACTCAGGATACACCCAGATCTACCATAGATCTAAAGAATCGGGAGAGTTTTTAAACATTTCGGGTTTCAAAGAGAACCAAGAAAGATAAGAAAACCTCAAAATAGTACTGGTTTAAACCCCAAAAGTCATAGATCTTACTTAGACGGCCGAAGGTGGCCGTAGAATGGTTAGTACGGCCCAGGGGGGTAGGAGAGTGAACCCAGGTCTCTTGAAGACCTTAGGGATAGCAACACCGGTCGTAAAGGAACCATAGGAGGCAGGAAGGTGGTGAGGATTCCATGGCTTCCGGTGGAGAGGTGGCCGGAGAAGACGAAGGCCTCATCGGAGGCGGAGAGGAACTGGAATTCTCTAGAGAGTTAGAGAGATAGAGAGATAGAGAAACCGAGTGAATGAGGGGTCGGGGAGGTAGTCTCCTAGGTTTAATTATGGTAACACTAATCTGGGCCGTTGATTTAAATTGATCAACGGCTTAGATTAGTCATGGGGTTGGGCCGGGCAGGAGTTTGGTTTGGGCTGGGGTTAGTTGGGTTAGGACCAGGTTTGATTTAGGCTGGAATTTAAATAAAGAATGGCTATTTGTTAAATACCCATTAAAATTAGATAAATAATTAATAAAAATATTTAATAATCATATAAAATGAAAGGAAGGATAAATAGGTGAAATTAAGGTAATTAACTAATAGTTAAAATATAAAATGACTAACTATTGAATTAAAATGGCATAAAATGTACAATTAGTCTATAATTGCAAAATTGTTGTAATTATAGCCAAATAATGCCAAATTGGCTAATTTGTGAAATAATCAAATCCTACTAGGATTAAAAATGATATATTTCTGGGAAATATTTTGAAATTATCTATAATACAATTTATGAATAATTATTGAATATAAAAATACTGAATAAATTGGAAAAGAATTTAATAAAAATATGAAAAACTACGGAAAAATTCAGTTATTATAAAGAGTGATTTTGAAGGTATATATGCAAATTTTAAAATAGTTTGAGGAAAAATTGGGTATCAACAGGCCTCTTCTTCCATCTTAGGCCAATAATATCCAGCTCTGATTAAGGTTTTTACTAAGGATCTCGCCCCTAAGTGATTTTCACAGTGTCCTTCGTGGACTTCTTTCATCACAAACTCCGTTTGGTTAGGTCCGAGGCATTTTTCTAGGGGCCCTCCGAACATCTTGCGATATAATGAATTGCGAATGAGACAGTACCGTGCATCTTTGCGGCGAAGTGCTTGAGCTGTTTTTTTGTCTTTAGGTACGGTGCCATTCTGCAAAAAATTTAAGATTTCGTTTCTCCAATCCCAGGTTAAATTGTTGAAAGTTACCTCATTTCTATCCTGGTCGATCGCTGAATGGAATAGATGAACGACAATTGCATTGTCTTTGTTTGTTACTCTCGTGACTGCTGCGAGGTTAGCTAATGCATCTGCTTCTGTATTTTCCTCTCTAGGTATTTGTATTACCTTCTATATTTTGAATTGTCTCACGAGCTCTCGTGCCTTTTCCAGATATTGTAGCATCCGAGTCTCTCGAGCGATGTAAGTCCCCTGCATCTGATTTACTACCAGTTGGGAATCGCTTTTGATCACGATTTGCTCGATTGAAAGCTCTCGTGAGAGTTCTAATCCTGCAATAACAACTTCGTACTCTACTTCATTGTTAGTTATAGGATAACATTTGATAGTCTGTCGTGTCGTTTCACCCGTGGGTGATATTAAGACTATGCCTAAGCCGATACTTTTTATATTGGAAGAACCATCGGTAAATAGGGTCCATAGAACCGGATTAACACCGTTGAAGAGTTGTAACTCTTTTTCCACTTCAGGTACAATGCTATTATTAAAATCAGTGACAAAATCAGCTAAGATCTGAGACTTGATTGCAGTCCTAGGCTGATATATTATTTCATGCTCATTTAATTCCATGGCCCACTTGGCTAATCTTCCTGATAGTTCTTGTTTATGCAGTATGTTTCTTAATGGATACGAGATCACAACTGTGATTGGATGACATTGAAAGTATGGCCTTAATTTTTTAGATGTCACGATTAGAGCCAAGGCTAACTTTTCTAGATGTGGATACCTAGTTTCAGCATCTAGTAATGTCTTCTTACATAATAAATAGGAGATTGTTTACCTTTATTCTCCCTTACCAATACTGCACTTACAGAAATTTCCGAGACAGCAAGGTAGACGTACAGCCTCTCCCCCTCCTTTGGCTTTGACAGCAACAGAGGTTTTGATAGATAAGCCTTTAGGTCTTTGAGAGCCTGTTGACATTCTTCAGTCCATTCGAACTGATTTTGCTTTTTGAGAACTGCAAAGAATTTAAAACTTTTCTCGGAAGATTTGGAAATAAATCTTCCTAAGGCTGCAATTCTTCCCGTTAGTCTTTGAACTTCCTTTTTGTTTATGAGTACATCAGGTATTTCTTCTATAGCTTTAATTTGAATACAAGGAAACTTAAGAATTTACCTGATTCTACGCCAAAAGCGCATTTTTCTGGATTCAGCTTCATATTATACCTGCGTAAAATGTCAAAAGTAATAGAGAGGTGCTGGAAATGGTTTTCCGCCCGTGTTGATTTTACCAGCATGTCATCGATGTAAACATCCATTGTTTTTTCCAGATGTTCCTGGAATATCTTGGTCGCTAGCCTTTGATAGATGGCTCCAGCGTTTTTTAAGCCAAAACGCATGACTTTATAACAATAAGTCCCCTTGTTTGTAATAAAGGAGGTTTTTTCCTCGTCTGAGGGATCCATTTTAATCTAATTATAATTAGAATACGCATCTACAAATCTTAACAATTCATGACATGCGGTGGCATCAATCATTTGATCTATATGTGGTAATGGGAATGAATCTTTGGGGCATGCTTTATTTAAGTCAGTATAATCTACGCATACTCTCCATTTTCCATTCTTTTTAGGTACTACCACAGTGTTAGCTAGCCAGTTAGGGTACGTTACCTCTCGTATCGAACCAATCTTCAAGAGTTTCTGTACCTCTTCGTCAATCACTTGGTTCTTGAATGGTCCTTGCTTTCTTTTCTTCTGCTTCACAGGTACGAAGGATGGATATTCATTTAGTTTATGAGTCATCACCTCTAGCGGGATACTTGTCATATCTGAGTGGGACCACGCAAAGCAATCTACGTTAGCCTTTAAATAATCAATTAACTTACCTCTTCGACCGGGACTCAGCCTCGTGCCTATATACACTTTCTGTTCAGGCTGTTGATCAGTCAATGGAACAGCTTCGAGCTCTTCTGTAGTTGTTTTTATGTGCGCGTCTTCCTCCGGTTCATGAATGACGTCCGGTCTGGAATCTACGTCCGTATGGTCCAATGCCTCTTCCGAGGTGACTTGATTCACTTTCTCGTAAGTATTTTCTTTCGTACCTGTTTCAGCAGTAATACCATCTGTATCTATTTGGGTAGTAATATCTTTCATGCATGTTTGGGCGATGTCACCTGCTTGGGAGATTTCCTTATCCTTTGATTCTTTCACCTCTACTTTTTTGTTGTAGTGTACTACGGATTTATATTTCTCGCGGTTTGCTGATCGCCTCTAATTTGTTGAATCCCCCATTCATAGGGGAATTTAATTACTTGATGCAAGGTGGAGGGTATTGCTTTCATGTCGTGGATCCATGGTCTTCCCACGATTACGTTATAATCCATGTCAGTATCAATGACTTGGAACCTGGTACTTTTGATCACTCCCTCAGCATAAGTGTTAAGCTCAATTTATCCTTTTGTTATAACCGTAGAGTTATCAAACAATGATATGGCTCGTGCCCTTGGGATTACTTGATTCCCCAATAGCATTTCTTCCACGACTCTTAGCAAANTAAGCTCAATTTCTCCTTTTGTTATAACCGTAGAGTTATCAAACCCTGATATGGCTCGTGCCCTTGGGATTACTTGATTCCCCAATAGCATTTCTTCCACGACTCTTAGCAAAATGATATTGACTGAACTACTTGGATCAATCAACACTCTTTCTATGTTAATTTCATGACTAAGTAAGGATATTACCAGAGCATCGTTGTGAGGAAGCATTAATCCGCCGATATCTGCATCATCGAAGGTTATATCGCCTGCTTCCAGATTTTCGCGAACCCGCTTTCCGTGTGTAATTGTGAACTTCGTGGTCATTTTGTAGAGCACTCCGTTTACTTCTTCACCTCCGTGTATCACGTTGACGGTTCGTTTTGGAGATGGAGGTTTTGGGGGCTCCTACATGTTCTTCATGTATGCCTATTTACCTTTTTCACTAAACAATTCTGTCAAATAGCCCTGTTTCAATAATTGTTCTACCTCACCTTGCAAAAATGTGCAATCTGCAGTTTTGTGTCCATGATCATTATGGAATTCACATCAGAGATATAGGTTCCTCTTATTCGGGTTCAACCTCATCTCTTTGGGCCATCGAACCTTATCACCCATATTTTAACACTGAAATTAGTTCGGAGGTACTTACATTAAAGGTGTGATCCCCAATTCGCACATTACCTCTAGGTCGTTGATCTTGATCCCTTCTGGATCTAGATGAGGACGAGCCTGCATCTCTGCTTTGTGGTCCATAATCTGACCTGGTGTTTTCGAACTTAGGACGAGTTTCACGTCCCGATGGTCCCAAGTAAGGATCGTACCTATTTTTACCTAATCTCATGTCTGATTCTGAACGTCTGGATCTGGTATAATCTTCCTCTTTCGAACGAGCAATGGTCTCTTCTTCTATTCGAAGTTTAGTAATGTACCTGTTATAAACATAGTTCCATGTTGTAGATGGGAATTCTCACAAGCTTTCCTTGAGTCTCCTCGTGGCCTCTGAGATTTTGTCATTTATATTACTTGCGAATGCCATGGCTGCCCAATTAGCACGCACCCTTGGAAGTTGAATTCTTTCTCGTTGAAACCTGTCTACAAATTCACGAAGTAGTTCTGTGTCTCCTTGTTTTATTTTAAAGATGTCCTCCATCCTTTTCTCGACTTTTTGCGCACCAGAGTGTGCCTTTATGAAAGAATCTGCAAGCTCAGCAAGAGAATCAATAGAGTTTTCAGGGAGAAGAGAATACCAGGTTAGCGCCCCTTTGGTAAGTGTTTCTCCAAACTTTTTAACTAGGACCGACTCAATTTCTTGTTTTGTTAAGTCGTTTCCCTTCACTCCGGTGGTAAAAGCAGTCACATGGTCGCGTGGGTCGGTTGTCCCGTCATACTTAGGTACGTCAGGCCTTTTAAACTTCTTTGGAATGGGTACGGGTGCTGCGCTTGGTTTCCAAGGTTGTCAGAATATCTATCAACGTCAATGCCTCTGATAACAGGTGGTACTCCAGGAATTTGTTCGATTCGATAGTTTTGTTCCTTCACCTGTTTCTGCAAAGTTAGTAATAAAGTCTGTAATTCAAAGTTATTAGACATACCTGGTCTCGCTTCGAGAGATTCATTAGGAGTATCTTCCCTTCCTGAGTTTGCCAACCCAGATTGAGGATTTTCCATATGGTATTATTGGGGGGTCGTGTCAGTGGTGTAGGTAAAGCTGCTGGTAATCCCCTTGTAAATTCTTGCAAAGCTTGGCTCACATACTCTGCAATCATTTGCTTTACCCGATCTTGTTCCACCGTTTGATCATTATTATCGTTGTTATTATTGGATCTTTCTGGGGATTGTTCCCTTGAACCACATGGGGTTCCTGAAGGCGATGGAACTGGGGTTCCATTCCTTTGCTGGTTGTTGTCGTTGGAGTTCGACATAGTTCAGAGGATATCGCTTGAAAAGCAAACAAAGATTATCAAATTTCCGGTAACAGAACCAATTTGTTTAACCAAAGAATTGGATTCTTTGCCCAAAGTTATTTTAAGAAGAACATAGGTTTCTTATAACCAAAGAATGAGATAATAATTGTAGGTAATTTGTAAATGGAAAGCAGCAAGATGCACAAAAAGTAAGTATATTGCAATAGTAGTTCGAATGTTTCTTTTCTCTTCCTTACAAGTTATGTTTTTCTCCCTTATATAGGGAATTTCCTAATATAACTTCTACCATTTTCAGTGATTGAGCATTAATGACTAATTATGACACTGATGTAACGTTACAATAAATCAACTGTAACTGTTGCGTGAATATTGTGTAACGTGTGGATCACCAATTTGAAGATCTCTGAATCTGCCCTTTATTCTGCCCAGATACACTTTGACCGTGTATCTTCATCTTCTCAACCAGATTGAGACTTCCGTAGCTAATTAACCCATGAGTGTGATTTGCCGTGCCTCTTTGCCTCATACATATTGATAGAGTCCCGTCCAGCTGTCGTGTCTTCATTTCTCCACGTAGACTACTGAGTCATCAAGATTTATCACAATGTGAAGCTCTTTTTTACCAATACAGTTACCCCCTGCACCTTGTGTGCAGATCCAGGTACAGCGGGATCCGGTAGTGGTTGCTGAGCGGCTGTCAGAGTTTCTTTCGGAGTCGTCGAGGTAGCAGTTGGCGATCGCAGCCTCGATTATCTCCTTCTCTATCCATCTGTCATATTTACTTATTTCAGACAACTTTGTGCCGGCTCTATATTTTGATATCTTGTTGTAGTAGCTCATGACTCGGTGACACTAGATCTGAGTTTGGTTTTTAAATGATGTTTTAATGATGTTAAGCTATTAAATGGATTATTGTTGATACTTTTTCTATTAAATTTTTCTGAAAAGCAATCTTACTTCAACAAATTGTGTGGCTTACCTGATTCCACGACAGGCACCATCACGACGGGTGTTTTGGGGTCGTGACAGGTTGATTAATAAAAACTTTCTCTTGATGAACCATATTGCTTCTTTCATTACTCGGTTCATCTTCAATACCACCAAACAATTTTTTTTTGTGAAATACCAACCTCTTTTGCACTGGCATCACTTGCAACTAGATCATCCTTTTTCACAATCGCAGAAATTTTTGGTAGATCACCTTGAATACGATTTGACTTCTCTTCGCATTCAACGGAATCTCTATCATAACAAAAATTACATGTACCTTATCTCTTTTTCTCGTCTGTTTCTGAATTTCAGCCTTCTTGATTTATCTCTGCTGGATAGGATGTGTCTTCTTTTTCTTTTGGTTGACCAACCTTTTCTTGCGATGCATCCTCCATTGTCTCATCTTTCTGTTGATTCAATGATCTCTCATATGTCACCAATTCGTCTTCCAAATCATCAAGTCTAAGAGTGCTAAGATCTTTTGTAGCCTCAAGAGTAACTTTTTTGTTGTTAAACTTTAAACTGAGAGACTGCAATATTTTCTCAACAATTTTAACTTCTTATAATACTTCTCCATTGGTCCTTAGACCATTGACTATTTCTTCAATTCTTGTAAAATATTCTTTCACAGACTCTGTTGGTCTCAAATAAGCCAACTCAAATTGACTCCTAAGCTCTTGTAATTTCGCCTTCTTTATGTCAGTAAATCTTCGATATGAATTCACCAAGATTGTCCAATCTTCCTTAGATGATTTTGCACGTAAATATTTTTTGGATACATACAATTTGACCTTGATGGCGAGATAGTAGCGTGCCTTATAATCTAAATGTCTTTTCTTCTCCAATTGAGTAGTTGCATCACCTGTCAACGTTGTGCCTTCTAGGGGTTCCTCAAATCATTCATCAATGATGGACCATAATCCAATATCCTTAAAAAAAATTCATCTGTTGATACTAAATTTCAAAATATTTTTTGCCTTCAAACACAAAATGGGACAATTAGGTAATAGAGTATCCATATTCTTTTTGGATCTCCTACCGGCCCTGACAGAATCTCACACAGACTCTAATACTAATTTGAAGGATTGAAAATACCCCAAGATTAATTTAGGCACAAACAAAAACTTCAATAAAGACTATATAAAAGAAATATTAAACTAGGGAGAGAACGTGGTAGTAGGATTTTTTCACAGCTCATAAACTCTTGAATCTCTCTACATTGTAGTTACCTCTCCACAATAGAAAATATATAGTAGCACCCCTATTTATAATACTACAAAACCAAAAACCTATTCCAATATAAAATTGATAAACAAAATCCAACTAGACATGAATTAAATAAACTACCAAATATCAAATCCTAGTCAACTTAGAAATACTAATTAAACTTGGTTTAATTTCTAACAATATCAGACAAGTACAAATCATATTCTTTTGTTTTTCTTTGTGAATCAAATTCATCAAAACCTCAACTTCCAACTCGCCTTTAAGGAAGTCAATATTCATTAAAAACTTCAAACTTCCAAGAGCTAGAAATAGAAACTTGGATCAGACCATTCAAGAAAGCAATAGATCACCTTTAGTTTCGAGTCTTTGTGGAAACTTATTATAAGCGCGAAAACTGTGAGTTGATTGGGAAATAAGAAACCGGAATTGGAGCACCCTTACTTGTCTTTGCATTTTTCTCAGATGATTTGACTTATTATTTGCGTCATCAGAAACTTTTGAAGAAACACTATTAAGGCCATCTCCAACCTTACCCCATTTTTCTATAATGGGAAAAAATTTGGGGTAAACAAGCTCCAACCCACCCTTATTTTTGCCACCATAATAGGGATGAATAGTGTTCCCTCAAATATGGGGTTACACTATTCATCTCCCTATTACTATTCGCCTATATTTTATTATTATTTTATTATTTAACTCTTTTAATTTATCTCTTTAAATATACCTAATTATGTTTATGTAATATCTTTATTTTGCCGAGCTGTCTTAGAGGTTTTTGGGGAGCAGTATTTGAGATCACCAACACCTAACGGTGTTGCAAGGCTTCTGTACATCGGTGAACAGCGTGGCTTTTCAGGAATGCTAGGCAGTCTAGACTGCATGCATTGGAAATGGAAAAATTGTCCAACAGCATAGACTGGACAATATGTAGGTCGTAGTAGATCCCCAACAATTATTCTTGAAGATGTGGTTGATTATGACATGCATATTGGTATGCCCGGCACCAATAATGACATTAATGTTTTAGAGTCATCACATTTGTTTTCCGATCTTGCTGCAGGTATTTTGCTCCTCCCGCTCATTATGTTATTCAAGGACAAGAATATAATATGGGTTATTATTTAGCTGACAGTATATATCCAAAATGGTCAACCCTTGTGCAAACTATTCTTGAGCCATGTTCGGCAAAGAAGAAATATTTTGCGATGAAACAAGAATCATGTCGAAAAGATGTTGAACATGCATTCGGAGTTTTGCAACAACGATTTGCAATTGTTGCAGGACCCTCACGTTTTTAGCAAAAAGAAGTACTACATGATATAATGACTACATGTATTATACTGCACAACATGATAATCGAGAATAAGCATGATCTTAGCGCACCAATTCAAGATGATTTGGAAGGTCCACCTCCAACAATAGAAATGACAGTAGATGAAAATCAACGATTTCAAGAATTTTTAACTCGACATAGAAGAATTAAGGACAAAGAAGCTCATTTTGCACTTCGTAATGCATTAATAGATCATTTATGGGAGAATACTAGAGGTTGAAGTTGAATATTTATGTAGTATTTCGATTGAATTTTATCGTTATGTAACATGTATTTGATTAATCTTGTATCACAATAATTTCACTTTTATTTATCTATAATAATTGCATACAAATTATATTATTTAAAATTTTATGAAATTATTTTAATGGAAAATTACAAATTAATAAAAATAAAAGATGGAATTTGTTTAATAGAATTTAAAAAATAAAAATTGAAAAACAAGATAATAATATAATATAGAAGAGAGAGAAGAATATAAAAAAGAATTTTTTTTTTTGAGGAAAAAAATAGGGGAATGATTGGAGTAAGTTATCCCCAAAATAGAAAAATCCCCGAGGGACAAACTAAAGCAGCTCAATAGCCCTGAAAATAAAGACATCTTATAAATATTTTTGTGCTTTACTGCTGAATGCTGATAAAGCCATTTTGGAAGAATATTTATAGGGAGAGGTATTTTCAATGGTGGCTTAATTAATTAGTTTTTTTTTTTTTCAAAACTTGGTGACCAAGTAAATCAAAGAGGATTATGAGGTCCATGTTTTTTCTGTCGATATCATCCCTCTACAGCTTCCTACTGCCTTTCCAAAAAAAAATTGACTAATTTTCTACTACTATATATGTTGTCGGATGAAAATAATTGAATTGAGATTTTTGGATTACTCCTTAATTTACTGTCTTGTTTTTATAAAATTTACTTGATTCAATTTATTGTAAATGATGAAAAAAGAAAATCTGCACTCGTTAAAAAATGTGTTCTTAATCTATAATCCAACTTATATACTATGATATGGACCTTTCATGCTAAAAATTGTTTGTTCTATCTGTTTTATGTGACACGCTATCCTGTTTAATTTATCCTAGAAAAATCATACGTTACTCGTAATGACGTAATTTGGTAGAACTCACTGTATAAAAATTTCATTCTTGAGTATAAAGTGAAAATAAATAAAGAAAGGTACACATACATTGATATTTAAGGAAGTTTACGCAAGTTGCGCCGGTCCATTTTCTTGCTAACACCCCAAATCCCCACAATTGACCGGTTGATATTATCTGAATGCTCCTTTTAAATTTCTCTGCTGCATTTTCTCCTTAAAATAGTTTATAATTAGTGTTTTAGTTCTACATATATATTCCTATTGGAACAAGAAGAATGGAAAAAGTGAGACTTGAACCCAAACCTATTATATAAATATAAAAAATGATACAGAAATTCCAATAGTTATCACTAGATTATAGCTTTAATTAGTGATTAATCCATCATCTAATTAAATATGTTTTGGTTATGGAACACGATCATTAGTTAGTAGTGTTAATGGTCAATTCTTGTGAAAATTAAAGGCTTAATTTCCTATCTAAGACGGCGAGATAAATCAGTGCAGCATCCTTTTCTCTGTACCTAAGCTTTTTCTTTCCTGGACGCAATGAGTACCGTAAAATACTAATTAATTGTGCCATAACGAGTAATTTCGATATGATAATACTTTTGTCATAGAAGGGTATTACTAGATTACAATTAAGGACATTCTAAAATAGTTTATTTTATTTCATTCTTTTGTTGGTAAATTGACATGATACCAATTCCTACTAGAATACTAGTGAATGATTGATTAAGACAAAATAAATAAAGTTAAACACAAAATCCGTCACAGGTTCATTAATCATATCGAAGCTGGGTCCAGGATCCTTGTACATACAATAATGGCCCCACCCGATGTGATCGACGTCACATCTCGACATATTTGTGCTGCGGAGCGAACACCTACTTTGAGGAGAAAGAAATCCTTTCCTAAAGTGAAAGTGAATTCAAGCTGGTACATCATAAATAAAAAGAGAGGCTTCAGTTTCTTGCTTATTTATGGAATATCGCATTGTTACTGANCATAAGGAAACTCATCAAGTAGGTCTTTCGAGTCTTTCAAGTACTGGCGAAGCTTTAATTGAAGACCTTTCAGTGCCCTTTCGTTTGGTCCCCTGGGTACCTTCTCCGCACTTACAGGTAAGCATTTCAAGTAGATAAGATCATAAAAGAAGAAATGGGAAGGAGTACTGCCATTATGCGCTATTATTTTAATCCGAAAGTCAATCATTCCCAGCTTTGATATGAAGGTATGGGGGAGATCAAAAGGGAGTATATTAGTCAAATAGAGGGCTCTCACGGGGGTATAGTCCACGGCTTTAGTTACTATTGAATTTCTTGATTGGCTAGGACAATCACTCGCCGCGTATTTTTGTTGAATATCACTGCATAGACTATGTGGCAGTTTTCCCCGAAAGCAGAAATAACACTTATTAGAATATATATTGTAGTAAACATGATTTCGACGACGGGTGACATATTTTTCTCTGTTTCGCAGCTAACATAGTAAAGTAAGCATAAATTTATAATGTTCAATATGTTCCTACAAAGTATATAAATTAAACTTTTTGTTTTTAAGAAATTATCTTAGGAAGGATGGTTAAGCAAGGAGAACTGATACTTCTGGAAAAGCCAAAAGTGAATATGAAAATTTTGATACATTTAAACAATTATATGTAAAAAGATAGTATTAATAACTTAAATACAAATTTTATATAACGATTTGTGTATTATACAACTATTTTTCAACTTTCATATAATATATATATATATATATAACTACAACAGAATACAATTTACATATAATTAATTATACTATAACTTTACTACAATTCCGTAAGTATATGATATGTCATGTGTTCTTCTTCTTCTTCTTCGAGTTTCAATCTGAAATTCAGCCAAAATCAAGTCTAATCTTCACCAAACACCCTCAAAATTGAGATATAAACTCCAAACAATATTGCCAATTGTTTGCAACAATACTCAATCCAAACAAATAATGATTTTTAAAAACTCAAATTCGAATTCAAAGCTTTAAAGCTTTTTAATGATTGTCAATTGTGGAGAGTCAGACACCTGAATATTAAAAACTCTTTACTGCTTATCGTCGAGGAAGATTTTCATCCAACTCATTTCATCCAACTTTGGACAGTAGTACAATTCTTCAACAAAGTCATTCAATGAAAAATCCAATCATCTTCAAAAAGTTCAATACCAAATTTAATTTGTGACTGATTCAGGCATTTTGTAGCTAAAGTTTATCGTTTTGAGGCTCATAGCTGCCACGACCCAAAATCCACCAGTCATGATGGTACCTAACTCGACCCGCTAGGTAAGCCAACTAACAGTCAATACAATCCAAACGAGATTTATAGGAAAACAATGAAGAATAATCTGAACATTTACATATTAACCCAAGGACTGGTAGTACGAATCACGAACATCTACGAAGTTGAAATTTACAAATCCGGTACAAATAAATACACAATCTATTTGAAAGTTACATAAACAGATTAGCAGAATCTAAAGCTACCAAGGACAAGTGGTAGCTATATTCCGGAATGCACGAACATCTTTAGAGTCAGCTCCCGACATCACCAGCAACTCCGCTCCAAAATCTGCACGCAAGTTGCAGAAGTGTAGTATGAGTACAACCAATCCCATGTACTCAGTAAGTATCTTGTCTAACCTCGTCGAAGTAGTGACGAGGTTTTTTAGTTAAAAGATACTCACTGATAAAACATGTACAATAAAATAGCAACAGAACTATACTACGATATAACAGATGAGAGTACATGTAATGAATATGCAAAGCAATAACTGTATACTAGAAAAGATCACAATTTAATACCTTCCAATATCTCGCGCAATCTTTTCCTTGGTGCGAAAATCAATAAACCACGATAGCCACTCAATAACTTTCATAGCTTGGGGAATGTACTCAGATATCAAGTCAATTGCACGGCAACACCCTTCGTGCATTTATCTGATCTTCACCAATTATGCGTATAACAGTACCAACTGGGAGGGCAAAAATGCCGATAACAATAATGACAAAGTAGGAAATACACTAGTAGCAATAATGAATGAGATATACATATGGGCAACAGTAATAGACTAGGCGGAAGGCATAGGAGTAATGACAGCAATTAGGAAAAAGGAATACAAACTTCAACTAACTAGCATGGTGAAAGTCTAGATATATATATATATAAAATAAGAAGGGAACACATGATCTTTATAAGTTAACAAGTAGAGGCAGGAATAATTAACATGGTAGAAGGGATGGTATTTGCAAGTCAAGAAAGTAGAAGACATGGGCAACACAATAACAATTGAAATAGGGGACAAGCACATGGCAATAACGACAAGTCACATAAGAACCATAAGTACAACAATAACAGTTCAATGTAAAGGCATGAACATATACACGAGGAAAAGATATCACAACATAATGCATGTCCCTCGTCCTCGCTTGTACGAAAATACCCATCGTTCCATGAACTCGTGATAATATAAAAGCATGATAATATAAATGAAATGGTACAGCATCACCCTTCATGCTTTTACTCTCAAATGAAATGGCACGGCATCAACCTTCGTGCTTTACACTTACATAACATGGCACGGTATCACTCTTCGTGCTTTACTCTCAAATTATATGGTACGGCACCACCCTTCGTGCTTTACACTCACAAACATGGCACGGCATCACCCGTCGTGCTTTACTCTCTAATGATATGGCACAATATCACCCTTTGTGCTTTACACTCTCCCTCACATGATAACATATATATAATGGCACGGAATCACCCTTCATGCTTTACACTCTTCCTTACCAAGCATGTGTATATCAATGACAACAATTTAGGAAGCATAAATAACGTCAAGGAGAGTGTTTAAATGAATATTCCAAATGAACCTCATTCACAACTTTCAAGCCAACAATAGTTCAATAAACCTTCAAGAACCTTATTATTCAAGTATTTCAACAAATCACAAGAATGATCTACAACAAGATTATAGAATCTAATATCTCAAGAATATCGGTTGTAGCAATATATTAATGATTAAGCATAATGATGACCGAATTAGACACATAAATATTTCTCAGAATTCCGTCAAATTTTTATCAAGTTACAATAAACTAAATCTTGGTGTCTAACAATTAATTCTATATTCTTGATATATATGAGTCAAGTAAGACATGAAGCAAAAAGGTCACGTAATTCTACAAGGCACGGTTCATAGCATAATCTACCCCCGAGCATGATTAACCCTGGCACATGCGTATATGTTCGTCACCTCATATATGTACCACCCCCACATGTGGCAAACAATAGAAATTGGGANCCCCCCCCCCCCCCCATTTAGCAAATAGTGTCAAATAGTAGGAAAATTCCCTCAACAAAGTTAGGCAAGACACTTACCTCGATTCGGCTAACTAAATACTTAATTTAGCTTCTTCCTTTACAATTTCACCTCCGTCCGGCTCAATCTAGCCAAAGACAACTTAAATATATCACACAATGCAAGAGAAAATAATTTCAATTAATAAAGTTATGAAATTTATACAATTTCCAAAAAGTTTACAAAAGTCAACTCCAGGCCCGCTCGGTCCAAACCCGGGTCCAAGTATAGGTTTTCACCACCCATAACCCCACAATTCCATATACGTGATTTGTTTCCAAATTCGAGTCCTATTCGACTCTCAAATCCCATATTTTTATTTTTTTTTCAAACTTAGACAAAATCTCCAAATTTTTTCCTAGATTCTCATGAATTTAATATTAAATCTAATATATAATCATGAAATATAATTGAAAATTGATTAGAGGTATTAGCCAATGGTTTGGTACGAAAATCCCTCCACAAAATCGCCTCTCATCGAAGCTAGGGTTCAAAATATAACAAAATGAAGCTAAGTCTCGGAATTCTCAGCTATATGCAGGCTGCAGATGTCGCATTTGCGACATTTGCGAACCCCGCAAAAGCGGACAACTAGTCGCAAAAGTGAATAAGGCTGAGTCCTGCTAAAGTCGCATTTGCGACCAAAATATCGCAAATGCGAAGACAACTACCTTGCCAATAGCGGTAGAAGTCTTCGCAAAAGCGAATAGCCCACACTCACAAATGCGAGGAATACCTTCGCAAATGCGAAATCTTCCTCAACAACCCAGGTTCGCAAATGTGAGGGCCACTTCGCAATTGCGATAGTCGCATTTGCGACAAAAACATCGCAAATGCGATGACACTAGTACCAGCATTTAAAATTCATAAAAATCATTACCAAAACCAATACGAAACTCACCTGAGCCCCCGAGGCTCCAAACCAACCACCCACCCTAGTCCAAAAAAATAACACAAACTCGCTCGCGCGATCAAAACATCAGTATAACCTCTAAAAGTACGAAGTGGATGCCAAAACGCATGAAAATCACAATAAACTTCAAGAACTTCTAGAATCGCAACCAAGCGTCTGAACCATATCAAATCAACTCCAAATGACGTCAAATTTTGCAAGAAAGTTCCATATGACATATCGAAGCTATTTCAATTATCATAACTACAATATGAATCCTATATCCTCAAAGTCAACTTTCGGTCAAACTTATGAACTTTCTAAATCTTCAAATTTCCAACTTTCGCTAATTAATGTTGATTCCTTCTAGAAATATTTCAAATGCAAATCCAGTCATACACCCGAGTCTAAAATCACCATCCGGACCTAATGGAACTATCAAAACTCCAATCCGAGGTCAAATTCTAGAAAGTCAAACTTGGTCAACTCTTCCAACTGAAGGCTTCAATCTTGAAGTTCATTCTTCCAAATCGATTCTGGATAATTTGAAAACCAAAGCCGACGATTCACACAAGTCATAATATATCATGTGGATATACTCGTGCCCTTAAACTACCGAGCAAAGTACAAATGCTCAAAATGATCAGTCGAGTCGTTACATCCTCCCCCACTTAAACATATGTTCGTCCTCGAACGTGCCAGGAGTCGTTCCAAAGCTATCAAATCACGGTGTAAGCTTACCATGCATATACCCGGGGGTGATCCCACACCACCTTACTCCATATAAGCCTACCAACAGAATGTAACTAGAGATCCCTACTTCAACCTTGGCCCTTAAACCTTAGAACCCAATCTCCAACATCCAGAATTCATTACAAGACCCGAATCTCACATGTACACACTGTATAAGTTTGAAATAGTGGTGCCAATCCATACCCAATATGTTATCACATGATATACCCCATCACTCGAATACTCACGGTAGTAACTGCTGATCACCATGGCTGCCCAAAAACAAATTCGGTAGGAAGATGATTAGGCACAAACACTGCTGAGAAAGAGAAGTACAACTATGGTGCAATAAGAAAGTCAACATTATGAGGGCCATCTCGCCCTAACTCCATAAGGCCTAAACAAAATTACCACATGCGTGCGAAAAATCATGTAACCCTCATAACCCGTTATAACATAAGAGATAAACACATAACATAGACACAGGCACGAATAACATCCATTCTGCCCGATGATATACCTGTGGTAATAGCTGAACAGGAGCAAGAAAATTCGATCAGATACAGAATACACGTTCTTATTAGGCTCACAAATAATCCCCAAACAAAATTTCGATCATTCCCGAACAGGTAAATAACCTCCCAAAATCCCATAGCAACTTTTCCATAGAACATACCATCAATCACCTAATCCACAAATTTCTTCACAATTCGCAATCAAGGAACAGTTGCCAACAAGAACATCCAGTCTTTGAACCTCATGTATACCAGAATTTCCACATCCGATCTCAACACCGCTACTCAAATGTCTTATACGTCATTTATACTCCATCATCTTACAGAAAAATACCCACAAGTCAAAACACAATGCACCTGCCAACATGCAAACTCTCCTCCGGCGAAAAACAAATAGTGTCAGCATAATCTTAAACATCCAAAATCGCCTGTGACATCAAGAACTCATATCCTTCCCTCCAAGACTAAACCGAAACCTTGTGCATGCAACCTTTCAACCCCACACGGCGCATCGCCTCCAACATGCTAACTCGTGACACTACAAAAATTCCATAATCAACTCTGAACCATGAGCAAATTGAACATCTCATCAACCGTGAACCTCTCATTTAACTCAATCTAGGAGAACATCACCACACACGCAATATAGATTTTATACCTATAGCAAACACCCCCTCCGACCGTGCTCATAACCATGATGAATTCTTCGGAACTCAATAACACATGATCGTGTCATCAGGACTAATCGGCTCTAACACAATCGAATCACCCAGATTGCCAACCCAAAAATAACTCAATCCGATATGCTCACTCTGAAGGAACCCTCTCCGAATTCCAAATCCGTTTATTGAATCTCTCCAATATTTCCATGTAGATCCTTCTTGAAAATGAAATACTGCAGATCCGATCACCATTCGCTACCGATCTCAAGCCCTACCCATACACAAATTCAGAAGTCCTTAAATGCTACATAAGATCTGGAACTCGTCAGAACCTCCTCGATAATCGCTCACCTTACTCTGATCTTCAATGCACAGCTAATACGCATTGAGCATCCGTGTTTCACCTGCACATGACTATTCGAAGAAATAGCCAAGCAATCCCTCGGCCCGGAAACTGATACAACGCATGATCCTACAATTTGATCGTCATTACCAGACTCCCCCACTTAGCCCGAAGGCATAGAACACATCGTTGGTAATCAAAAGTACCACATCTTCATAGCATGCCCCTATCCCACACGACCATTTAGCTTACTACCTCAAAAAAATCATGCAATACTGGTCATGGAACACTCCGAAGACTCTGCCAATCGCTTATCCATCCTTGCAATAGTTAAACAACTTTCCCAAGTGCTCTGAAAAGGTAATATCTGCACCTCACCGAATATAAACCTCATAAGAAACACATGATCCAACTCATCACGTAGGATGTGGCCCACCCGCTATACTCAAATCGATACCATACCATGAACCCACCTTCATCACAACAGCTAGGCCACTATCCAGTCTTCCCAAGTTTGTGCTTACCAACCGGATATAAGAACCCCCTCGTACAACAATTGAACGACTAAAATATTTAACACTTCATCTGCTCCTGAGACTAGACAGCACATCGTGATGACAAACAAGCATTTATAGCCATCTGTAACCATGCAGTATCACATATCGACGATGCATAATGAATATTGAGTGCACCACATCACATATGAACGAATGGGAAGAATCAAAATCGTAGGTTTTAAACTGAAACAAAGTCGCACGATGAAGAAAGAATAAAGGGAAATTTTCCTAAATGTCCTGTAGCCTTCCGAAGATAGGTATGGACGTCATCATACCAATCTGAAAGACTCTACTAGATACTTGCTCATGATGGAACCTAACTCGACCCACTAGGTAAGCCAACTAACAGTCAATACAATCCAAACGAGATTTATAGGGAAAAAATGAAGAATAATCTGAACTTTTATATATTAACCCAAGAACTAGTAGTACGAATCACAAGCTTCTACGAATCACAAGCTTCTAGAAGAGATCACAATTTAACACCTTCCAATATCTCGACCAATCTTTTCCTTAGTGCCAAAACGAATAAACCACGATAGTCACTCCATAACTTTCATGGCGTGAGGAATGTACTCAGATATCAAGCCGATTGCACGGCAACACCCTTCGTGCATTTATCTCATCCTCACCAATTATGCATATAACATTATCAACTGGGTGGAAGAAATGCTAATAACAATAATGACAAAGTAGAAATACGCAAGTAGCAATAATGAATGAGGATATACATATGGGCAACAGTAATAGACTAGGAGGAAGGCATAAGAGTAATGACAGCAATTAGGAAAAAGGAATATAAACTTCAACTAACTAGCATGGTGAAAGCCTAGATATAGATATAACAAATAAGAAGGGAATACATGATCTTTATAAGTTAACAAGTAGAGGCAGGAATAACTAACATGGTAGAAGGCTTGTAGTAAGGTGCAACAAAATAGATACGACATAGATGTAATTATAACAGCAGGAAGTAGGGATGGTATTTGCAAGTCAAGCAAGTAGAAGACATGGGCAACACAATAACAATTGAGATAGGGGACAAAGACATGGAAATAACGACAAATCATGTAAGAACCATAAGTACGACAATAACAGCTCAATGTAAAGGCATGAACGTATACACGAGGAAAAGATATCACAACATAATGCATGTCCTCGTCCTCACCTCCACGAAAACACCCAGCATGCCATGAACTCGTGATAATATAAAAGCATGATAATATAAATAAAATGGCATGGCATCACCCTTCGTGCTTTTACTCTCAAATGAAATGGCACAGCATCACCCGTCGTGTTTTACACTCACATAACATGGCACGGCATCACCCTTCATGCTTCAGTCTCAAATGATATGGTACGGCATCACCCTCCGTGCTTTACACTCACATAACATGGCACGGCATCATCCTTCGTGCTTTACTCTCAAATGATATTGAACGGCATCACCCTTCGTACTTTACACTCTCCCTCACATGATAACATATATATAATGGCACGAAATCACCCTTCATGTTTTACACTCTTCCTTACCAAGCATGTGTATATAAATGAAAACAATGTAGGAAGCATAAATAACGTCAAGGAGAGTGTTTAAATGAATATTCCAAATGAACCTCATTCACAACTTTTAAGCCAACAATAGTTCAACAAACCCTCAAGAACCTTATTATTCAAGTATTTCAACAAATCACAAGAATGATCTACAACAAGAGTATAGAATCTAATATCACAAGAATATCGGCTGTAGCAATATATTAATGATTAAGCATAATGATGACCGAATTAGACACATCAATGTTTTCTCAAAATTCCGTCAAATTTTAATCAAGTTATAGTAAACTAAATCTTAGTTTCTAACATTTAATTCTATACTCTTAGTATCTATGAGTCAAGTAAAACATGAAGCAAGAAGGTCACGCAATTCTACAAGGCATAATTCATAGCATAATCTATCTCCGATCATGATTAACCCTGGCACATGCATATATGCTCGTCACCTCATATATGTATCACTCCCGCATGTAGCAAATAATGTCAAATAATAGGAAAAATTCTCTCAACAAATTTAGTCAAGATACTTACCTCAATGTGGCTAACTAAATACTTAATTTATCTTCTTCCTTTACATTTTCACCTCCGTCCGGCTCAAACTAGCCAAAGATGACTGAAATATATCACAAAATGTAAGAGAAAACAATTTCAATTAATAAAGTTATGGCCTTTATACAATTTTCAAAAAGTCAATAAAAGTCACTCTGGGCCCGCCCGGTCCAAACCCAGGCCCAAGGATAGGCCTTGACCACCCATATCCCCACGAGTCCATATACGTGATTCGTTTCCAAATTCGAGTCCTATTCGACTCTCAAATCCCAAAAAAAATTCAAACTTAGACAAAATCTCCAAATTTTTCCCTAGATTCTCATGAATTTGATGTTAAATCTTATGTATAATCATGAAATATAATTAAAAATTAATTAGAGGTGCTTACCCAACGGTTTGGTATGAAAATCCCTCCATAAAATCGCCTCCCATCGAAGCTAGGGTTCAAAATATAACAAAAAAAAGCTAAGTCTCGGAATTCTCAGCGATATGCAGGCTGCAGATGTCGCATTTGCGACATGGGGTTCGCAAAAGCGGACCCCGCAAAAGAGGACAATTCATCATAAAAGCAAATCAGGCGGAGTCCTGCTAAAGTCACATTTGCGTCCAAAATGTCGCAAATGCGAAGACAATTACCTTCGCAAAAGCGGTAGAAGTCTTCGCAAAAGCGAACATCCCACACTCGCAATGCGAGGAATACCTTCGCAAATGAGAAATCTTCCTCAGCAGCCCAGGTTCACAAATGTGAGGGCCACTTCACAATTGCGATAGTCATATTTGTGACAAAAACATAGCAAATGCGATGACACTAGTACCAGCACTCAAAATTCATAAAAATCATTACCAAAAAAATACGAAACTCACCCGAGTCCCCGATGCTCCATACCAACCAACCACACTAGTCCAAAAACACAACACAAACTCGCTCATACGATCAAAACATCAAAATAACCTCTACAAGTACGAATCAGACACCAAAACGCATGAAGATCACAATAAAGTTAAAGAACTTCTAGAATCGCAACCAAGCGTCTGAACCATATCAAATCAACTCCAAATGACGTCAAATTTTGCAAGCAAGTTTCATATGACATATCTAAGTTATTCCAATTACCGGAACTACAATCTGAATCATATATCCTCAAAGTCAACTTCCGGTCAAACTTATGAACTTTCTAAACCTTCAAATTTTTAACTTTTGCCAATTAATGCCAATTCCTTCTAGAAATATCCAAATGCAAATTCGGGCCTACGCCCTAGTCAAAAATCACCATCCAGACCTAACGGAACTATCAAAACTCCAATCCGAGGTCAAATGCTAAAAAGTCAAACTTGGTCAACTCTTCCAACTTAATGCTTCAATTTTGAAGTTCATTCTTCCAAATCGATTCCGAATAACTTGAAAATCAAAACTGACTCACATAAGTCATAATACATCATGTGGAGATAGTCATGCCCTCAAACTACCGAGCGAAGTGCAAATGCTCAATTAGTCGGGTCGTTACAATAACCCACTTGATGTTCAAGTCAATCTTGCCAATCACTCAAGATATTCCACCAACTCAGCACGATCTAGGATTGTATACTTCGGGCCTACACTTTTCCGATGACAGGAGCTGCTATTGCCACCATCAGATACTCGAATGTGGTTAACACCATTGTTCCCTTCAGTTATGCCTTTTTCCAAGAAAAGAATCTCCTAATTTATGGCACTAATAATGGATTGGGAGCCTTTTAAGGAAGAATGTATGTAATTTGTAAGTAATTCTTGTTTAAGGCGAGTAATATACAAAATTAGAATAATTTTAGTAAATAAGTTTCAAATATTATATAGGAAGAAAAAAATCTCTATTTTAACCACATTTGTTTTACTTTAAAAGAAATAGAACTTGAAAATATTAGAATTAAACGGCATAAAAACTTGAAATCTTTCTCAACTTTTTTGCATTTGAGCTTTTTCTTTTTCTTCCGAAATTTGAATGACCTGCTAAGATATTTGACTCCATTTACTTCCACTTTTATCCAAGGAAACTAGGATAACCATGTTATGTTCTCTGAACCAAATTAAAGCCAATTCGACTGAAGTTTCTTCATGAAAGTGACAATTACTACCTGTTTTTTATGCACTTGTTCTTTCTAGTATTTGCATCTTTCTTCTTCTATAATATGTATGTACATCTTTTGCCAGTAATCAATAGTCAATAAACTCTTATTTTTATACTCTCTCTAATATTTATATAATTGTACTATGATATGACTTGTTTTTTTTTCTTATCTTATCAAACTTCTAAGGTAGACTTTTTTGTTTATCAAAATTTTTAAAGTATACTATTGACTAAAACATAAAATTAAAGACTTCATTTGTGATTATATTGGAGCTTATAGCATTTATTAGGCCGAGGCTCCATGCTTTATGTTTGTTATTACTCTTTCTAATTTCTTATCTAGACAATGTAGGGAATCCTGCTTCTTTTAATCTAAGTAAATTTGTGTATCTAAAATCATCAAAGGATACTACTAAACTTTACAGATATCTTGCAATAGCAACTTGTCTTTAGATATTGAACGATGAAGTTTCAGATGATCATCAGCTCCATAACAACAAATCACCCAAATTTATTGAATCAAATAATTTGTACATGAATAATACAAGAACATTTCCAAAAGTTCAAAATTGAAGGAAAAACATCAGACAATGCTAGCTAAAATATCAGATAAGTACAAATCATATTCTTTTGTTTTCCTCAAAACTCCCAACTCGCCTTTTAACGAAGTTCAGTATTCATTCAAAACCGCAACTTCCAGCTTCCAAGAGCTAGATTATAGAAACTTGAATCTCACCATTCAATAAGGCAACTGAACCTTTCGAGTCTTTGGAAACACAACAAGCTGATTGGTATAATCCTACAAGTAGGGTACGAGGATGGTATAGCATTTACGTTCATCCCTTACCCCTACCTTGTGGTGGTAGAGAGTTGTTTTAAATAGATCCTTTGGCTCGGGAAAAGTATAGTTACAGCATAGTTGAAAAGAAATATAGTAACGGGGAAGCCAATGAAAAAAAGCAGTAACAAGAAGCAGTAACCATCTTTGGAAACTTATTATAATCGCGAAAACTGTGAGTTGATAGGGAAATAAGAAACAGGAATTGGAGCACCCTTACTTGCCTTCTTTTTGCTCTTTGCATTTTTTTCTGATGATTTTGACGTATTATTTGCGTCATCAGAAACTTTTGAAGAAACACTACTAAAGCAGCCCAATAGCCCTGAAAATAAAGCCATCTTATGAATATTTTTGTGATTTCTCTAATTTAATTAAAGAGAAGTCGCAATTGTTGTTCTTTACTGCTGAATGCTAGTAATAAAACCATATATAGAAGAAGTATTTATAGGGAATGAATATATATTTTTCAATCGTGGCTTCTGTGCTAAGCTTGGTGACCAAGTAAATCAAAGAAGATTATGAGGTCCATGTTTTTTCTGTCATTATCATACCTCTGCAGCTTCCTACTGCATTCCCAACATTTTGACTTTTAATTTCTCCTGAATTTTCTACTATGGGATGCGGTATCTTCTTTGGTACTCCTTAATCAATTAACTCTCTTATTTTTTTATTTAACCATATTTGAAAATGATTCACTTAAAAAAAAACTTGTTACTAATTTTATAATCCAAAAAATATACTCCTTTGCTAAAAATTACTTTCTGTCCATAAATATTTAAGGTAACACCATTTTCTTTTTAGTCTATCTAAAAAGAATACTCCCTCCCGTTCACGATAAATGATCAATTTGCTTTTTTATTTTGGTCCAAAATAAGTGTTTATTTATATAATAAAAAAATAATTCAATTTATTTTTATAAAATAGCCCTTATGGACATATTCCTAAAAAGTTTTCTTACTGCTCACATTAAATATTTAATTAAGGGTAGCTTAGTCATACTAAGTATTTTTATATAGAATTCAGTATTTTCGTAAGAAAGAATTACAAGAAAATACACATGACTTCACATCATAACAAAAAATGGCACATAGTTTTAAGTTTTACCCAAACTAGCTCATATTGTACATATTTTGAAAGCATTAGCAAATTCAAAATCTATGTTCTTACAATCATTGCTTTTAAAAGCTATGGAGTTAAATCTGTGTTCTCACAACCATTGCTTTCACTCTCTTCTTCTCACATCTTCTACATATGCTTCAAGGGCCGTGTATTTTCTGCTCCCCCTCCCCCAATGTCACCTGGTTGCAATGTAAGAAAATTGAATAGTAGAAGTCCATCATTGAAGGTCATTCAAAGCTCTGCTTTCAAAAATAGGATTTTTTGAGTTTGTTAGTTGTTCGGATTGGGTGTTGTTCTAATTGATGGAAAATATCAAAAGGGATTCAAAATTTAAATGTGAAGTGATTTGGAGTAGATTTGAGCAAGATTTGATTTGATTTCGGGAAAAAACGCAAGGAAGAAGACGAAGTCAGTTTTTTGTATAATTATGTATAATCTTGTATAATAGTGAATATGAGTGTATAAACACATCTTATACACTATTATACACCTTTATTTAAGCGTCTGTAGACGAACTTCTTTTACGATTTTCAATTACAATTCTTGTTCAAAACCAGTCTAAATCTCCATTAAATGACTTCAAATTTTATACAACCTCCTTATTAGGGGTGGGCATTCGGTACTTCGGTTCGGT
>ML420649.1:0-14554 GCA_005239525.1 Nicotiana knightiana | reverse complement strand
ATCTCTTTGTATCAGATTTTCGTCAGTATCATTAGACTGTAGAAACTTGAATCCGATGTTTTCTCATTTTGTCAAGTTTTAACAGATCGTGAGATTGAAAATATAAAGAGAAATGTGAAAGCCAAAGTGAGAATCATGAATTACAAATCGAAGTATGGACAATTGATAGCAATAGAATTTAAAAACAAAGAGCTTCATGCCTAGCGGATCGCTTAAAAAACAAATCGTAAAAAAAAAATTTAAAAAAAAATTCGGTATTTCGGTATTTACCGAAATACCGAAATATAAAAAATCCAATACCGTGTACCGAACCGAAATACCGAAATACCGAAATTTCTGTACCGAATTAGACCGAAATACCGAAAACCGAAATACCGAATTAATTCGGTTCGGTTCGGTTCGGAATTCGGTTTTTCGGATTTTATGCCCACCCCTACTCCTTATACTATTTCTAATAAGTCTAAATAACACCCACTCCAAATTTCTCACAAAATCAAATTCGAAATTTAAACTCACATATTTAAGCTTGTTAAAAATCTAATTTTCACCACCTAAATAGATTCGGTTTGTTGAACTAATATTTGAGTCAAAGTTACTGATTCGAAAATTAACTTAAAAGCTTGAGCAATCTTTTTCAAAAATTAAATAGTAATTTCGAAAACTTGTTGGAGTTGGATGTTGAATCTTAGCCTATTATTTTTGGGCTAGTTGGTTGTAAATTAAAATGGACTATAAAATTGAAAAGCACGAAGCCCAGTTGTTCTTAGGTGAAAATTTTCCTTTTCTTAATAGGCGTGCTAAAAGTAAATTGATCACTTATTATAAATCGGAAGGAGTAACACTTTTTCTTTTTGAAAATTAGCTAATCTTAGCATCGCTATTTTATTCTTAATGAGTAATGACGTAATTTGTTGGGACTCACCGACTCACTTAATATAGAAGTTCATTCTTTTATAAAGAGAAATAAAAATGAAATGTGAAATTGTCTCTCATTTAAAACGAAAGTTTTGGTCTTCTGAATATATATGGCTCCAGGGGTGAATTTATAGCTCAGGTTATAGGGTACGTGAAATTGTAGCCACTCCGTTAAATTAGGTATTTTATGTATATATTTTTTAAAATTGGACTAATATTATCTTTTGGTCCGCATTTTTCAAAAAAATTGAATGTTACACTTGACCAAATATTAAGTTATTTATCCAAAAAAAAATAGAAATTAATTCTCACTTAACTTTTTTTTTCTCCTTTCGTGATGGTGCACCTATGCTTTAAAAATCCTAAACTCGTCTGTGTTTTTGCTCATATTGTAAAGGTGAACATATGCCAACTACCTATATGTATAAACAGATAAACATTGATATAGTTGGTTTTACTTAACTTTTTTTTTCTCCTTTCGTGATGGTGCACCTATGCTTTAAAAATCCTAAACTCGTCTGTGTTTTTGCTCATATTGTAAAGGTGAACATATGCCAACTACCTATATGTATAAACAGATAAACATTGATATAGTTGGTTTTACTTAACTTTTTTTTTCTCCTTTCGTGATGGTGCACCTATGCTTTAAAAATCCTAAACTCGTCTGTGTTTTTGCTCATATTGTAAAGGTGAACATATGCCAACTACCTTTATGTATAAACAGATAAACATTGATATAGTTGGTTTTACTTACTTTTTCTATTAAATATATTTTATAAGAGCAATGCCCCCAATGGAGAAAGAGAAAGACCTTAATGTAATTTAAACCTTATGCTACTTAAATATATATATTATGTACATAATGAACTTAATCTTCTCTATTTATAGAAGAAGAAAGTTGTTGTGTAAGCTGCTACTGCAAGTTGCTGTGTAAGTTGCTACTGCAAGTTGCTGTGTAAGCTGCTTGTAAGCTGCTACTATATCAGATATAGATAATCTTCTATCAGGGGTTATATTTATCCATAACGGAGTACCGAAATGATAAGTCTTTTCAGGAAGCTTATTTCCAATAGAGTACTAAATAGATAAACATATTTATGGCGGAGTCTCATATGGATAAGCATCTTCATGAAGCTTATTTATAACAGAGTACTAAATAAACATACATAATATAATATATATTTATAACACTCCTTCTTGGATGTTCATTAAAAGATAATGTGCCTCATTAAAACCTTAATAAGAAAAACCCCGTGGAAAAAATCCCGGTGAAGAAAAAAGAGTACATATATTTAGTAATATGCATTGCTAGGTGCCTCATTAAAAACCTTATAAGGAAAACCTCATGGGAAAAAACCTTAGTAAGGAAAAAAGAGTGCATCACGTATTTTACTTCCCCTGATGAAAACCTTGTTTCAAATATTTTAGTCCCCACATTCCAATCTTGTATATCATCTTCTCAAAAGTTGAAGTTGGCAAAGACTTAGTGAACAAATCTATCGGATTGTCACTTGAACGGATTTGTTGCACATCAATGTCACCATTTTTCTTAAGATCATGTGTGGAATAATTTTGGTGATATGTGCTTTGTTCTATCTCCTTTTATAAATCCTTCCTTCGATTGGGCTATGCATGCAGCATTGTCTTCGTATAAAATTGTGGGTCTTTTCTCACATTCCAAACCACATTTTTCTCAAATAAAATAAATTATTGATCTCAACCATACACATTCCCTACTTGCTTCATGAATAGCTATTATCTCAGCATGATTTGAAGAAGTAGCAACAATAGATTGTTTTGTGGAGCGCCATGATATGACAGTACCTCCACAATTAAATACGTACCCGATTTGAGATCGAGCTTTATGGGGATCAGATAAATAATCTGCATCTGCATAACCAACAAGATTTGCACTATCTTTATTATCATAAAACAAACTCATATCAAGAGTTCCCTTTAAATATCGCAATATATGCTTAATTCCGTTCCAATGTTTTCGTGTAGGAGAAGAGCTATATCTTGCTAGTAAATTAACAGAAAATGATATGTCAGGCCTTGTAGCATTAGCAAGATACATTAGTGCACCAATTGCACTGAGATAGGGTACTTCGGGACCAAGGAGTTCCTCATTCTCTTCTAAGGTCGGAACAAATCCTTATTCACTTCAAGTGATCGAACAACCATTGGTGTACTTAATGGGTGCTCTTTGTCCATGTAAAAGCATTTTAAGACCCTTTCTGTATAGGTAGATTGATGGATAAAGATCCCGTCTGCTAAATGTTCAATTTGCAGACTAAGACAAAGTTATGTCTTTTCAATATCTTTCATCTCAAATTCTTTCTTAAGATATTCAATTGCCTTTTTTGAGCTTTCTGGAGTTCCAACAAGATTTATGTCATCAATATAAACAACAAGGATAACAAATTCTGATGACATCTTCACTTACGTAACCTTCTTTCAGAAAATATTCACCGAGGTGATTATACCACATGCGCCCAAATTACTTTCAACGGTACAATGACCTTTGTAATCTGATCGAGTACATTTCTCGAGACTTTGAACTATATGCTTCATGCATTTTAAATCCTTCAGGGATATTCATATAGAATTAATTAAATGATTCATATAGGTTATGGCTTACATTTAAATGGTATGACATCTTCAGGTGTCTGGACTACAAGTCTGATCCTCACAATCCTTTAAAATATTGTGCACTATATTGTATCAAAGATATCGTCGACGATCATTTTGTATCGGTTGCCAAGCGACATAACTTGTTGAGATCTCATAACTTTCTTTATTTTCAGGTACCTTTAGCTTCTTCTGGAGTTTCATGAAATGTTATGTTGTGGGCTCTTCTAGAAATTATTTCCTCCTTATTATGATCATTTTGATCATTTTCTCCTATCCTTTTCAAGGATCGTTACCTTTGGAACGATTAGTCTACCACGCTTCATGCATACAGTAAACATCATCCTTCAGGGACTTTAATTTTAATAGGAGCATTTGTAGCTGAAATATGATATTTAATTTTGGATTAGCAAATGTTTCTGGCATTTGACTTGAATTATCTTCTGAGTGAGGATCATGCTAATGATAATTCGATTCATATAGCATATTTTTCAGCTGTTTATTCCATCCTCCAAATGTTAGAAAAACTAACATATAGCCCCAATATTCAGGTACCTTTAGCTTCTTCTGGAGTTTCATGAAATGTTATGTTGCGGGCTCTTCTAGAACTTATTTCCTCCTTATTATGATCATTTTGATCATTTGCTCTTATCATTTTCAAGGATCGTTACCTTTGGAACCGATTGGTCTACCACGCTTCATGCGTACAGTAAACACCATCCTTCAGGGGCTTTAATTTTAATAGGAGCATTTGCAGCTGAAATATGATATTTAATTTTGGATCAACAAATGCTTCTGGCATTTGACTTGAATTATTTTCTGAGTGAGGATCATGCTAATGATAATTCGATTCATATAACATATTTTTCAGCTGTTTATTCCATCCTCCAAATGTTAGAAAAACTAAGATATATCCCCAATATTCTTTGGAAAACATATCTTTGTGCATTATGTAGAGAAATTAATCATATACCACACGTCAAAAGATAGTAAAAATATTTGGTTTCTGATCTTAAATCAGTTGTAAAAGGAGGACTTATCATATATTATTGATCTGATGCAACAAGTGTTGCTATATGCAATTTAGAAAATCTGAGACCAACACATGAGGCTTTGTTCTCATAAGTGATAGTTTAGCCATTAATAGGAGGTATTCAATGGTAAACTAGCTTGGATATAAACCAGAATCATCAAGATGAACTATCTTGATTTCATAATCTGAAAATTATGCTCTTAATTGATAAAAAGCAATTTCAAATGTCAAACTGCATGTTGACAATAAACGCACGTGTAACCATCTCATATATGCATCTATAAGTGGTTCACATGATAGGTGAACACGGGCCTATTCACCTTTCATATATTTCAGAATTCAAGGGTTTTAGTCCCAACTTTAGCTGGTATAATCAATTTATTTTGAGAACAAGCAATACAAGAGAATTCTTGAAGAATCTTCTAGTTCTTCAGTAAATGCTTATTTGAATTCTCAAATGGCTCATTTTAAAAATGGCAAATGATAACTTCATGTTTTTCATGGCATGTGCTATCTCTTAGTAAACTTCTGATTTACAATAGCATAAACTTTTGCATTAGTAAATTCCTGATTTACTGTGGCTACTTTTGCCTCAGTAAAACTTATGGTTTACTGTGACTGCTTTTGCATTAGTAAACTTCTAGTTTACTGTGATACATGATGTAGTATAAATTGAATAATAAGGCGAGTAACTTCTCACATACATATTATTTTACCCCCTATGATTGTGGAAACATGAAGATTTTCAATCTTCCAATCATTTGTAGTCTCAATATGATAGCCATTTGTATTAGTAAACTTCAGGTTTACTACAACATATGTTTTGACCATAATCATATAATATGAATGACATATTTGTATATAAGCTCTTTGAGAGCTTTCGTTTATTATCCACAATCTAATATTTATCAAACACTATTGGTGTCATGTGTCTTCTAGACAAACAATTATCTCTTTAGGAGTTGTTGATATATTTTGTACTATCAATTATTGCTCAGACACTTCTGGTATCATGAGAGAAAATTATAATCAAATAAATAATATAAATCTAATTCTAAATTTATAAATTTTGTGACAAATATCTCCTTCAAGGAGAAATACCATTAACATCTGAAAATTTTGTGTCATTGCGGCAACCACATAGTCATTGCATCTTTTAAGGAAAGATGCACGAGTTGTTATTTCTTTCAGGGAACTCAATAACTAACCATAATATATTAATGTGTTGCAATAGAAACATTCTACAAGAATACATTTGCCTTAGAATGATACTTAATAAAATTATTGAAGATGTTTTACGGACAACAGGTATGTGCGGCAATGAGTTTTATGCCACAAAATAATAGTTATATCCTCTATTATTCTAGCTCTTCAGGAGGTGAGTTGTGGTATTTCTTCTTTCATTCCAGAGAATAAAAATATGCTTAAATAATAACTTTGAATAGCTCATTATTTTATTTAAGCACAGAAAGATACACTTTCACAATATTTTCCTACTTCAAGAGGAAATTTCAATTGTGTTACTTATTCAGGAGCAAATTTAAAATATAAAATATTGAGTATATATTCTCTTTATCATATTACCTCTTCTGGAGGTGAATTGTAATATATTTACATCAAGAGCGCGTTCATATTTACGGGCTTCATTAATATTATCACATTCACTTCAGGGAATGGATTAATATATATCAAAAGTTCTCATCCTTCAGGGAACGGAACATAATTATCTGAATATTCATTAATCACACTAAATTATGATGCTTCAACTTCTCTTAAGATATTTACTACTTCAGGAGCAAATCGAGGCGGACATGTAATATAGAGAATATTTATGTAGCTTTTCTTCAATTGTAACAATAGAAAGCCTAAATTATCACTTGTGGTGGTCATAGGTATATACCACTTCTGGTGATTAACAAAATTTAGTTACAATGAAATATATGAAACATAACCACTTCTGATGGTTGTATATTTCTTACAAACTCTGCTAGAGTTTAAGTGGATCTAACAATATTATCAACTTTGTAATCCCCTCTGCAATATTACTCTTCACGAGTAAAATTATAAATGTCAATTCAAAATCATGTACGTGTAAAACAGAACATAAGTATACAAATTGCAGTATTTTAAAATATACAAATTGTTCAAGATCACATGTGATAATTACAGCACAAATGGTTACATAACGATCATCTTAATTATGAGCATATATGATCTTATGCGGATTATAAACTTAGCTAGTAGGAAACATAAGTGACTATAAAGGAATGATACTACCTGACAGTAGCCAATGTTTTTCTCGCCTTTTTTGTGGATGTGACTTGCTTCATGTACAAGAAATTAAACTCAAATAAAGTGCTCAGTTGGTTAGAGCATCGTGCTGATAACGTGTTATAAAATAACAATTGTAAAGTAAATAAATCGAAGACAAGTATAAAGAGAGAGGTGATATATTATTCAATTTTCAAACTGATGTACATAATGAACTGAAATTTTCTCTATTTATAGAAGAAGAAGGTTGTTATGTAAGCTGTTACTGCAAGTTGTTGTGTAAGCTGCTACAGCAAGCTGCTATGTAAGCTGCTTGTAAGCTGCTACTGCAAGTTGCTATGTAAGCTGCTTGTAAACTGCTACTGTAAGTTGCTGTATAAGCTGCTACTATACCAGATATAGATAATCTTCTACCGGGATAATATTTATCCATAACGGAGTATCGAAATAATAAGCTTCTTCAGGAAGCTTATTTCTAATATAGTACCAAATAGATAAATATATTTACAGCGGAATCCCATATGAATAAACTTCTTCAGGAAGCTTATTTATAACGAAGTACTAAATGAATATATATATATATTATATATAATCTTTAATATAGGTAGATACAAGGTAAGGAGTATGATTGATTAATAAATATTAAATAAATAATAAATGTATATAAAGAATGAAACATGCGAAAGTTGGGCAGGTTCAGTTTCTTGCTTGACAAGGAGATGCACTGCCTTCGTTTTTTTGTTGAAATGTTCAACACCATAAACGCCACTTTTGACCTATTGAATTTCGTGAACTCTAAAATGGAAATTATTTGGCTGCTTACGTTAATTTCCTCTGCTGCATTTTCTCTTTAAAATAACCACAAAAATGCTACTCAACTATTAATTGTGCCATGACCTAGTAATTGAAAATGACACTAATACTTTTATAACAATCATAGAAAGGTATTACTAGATTACTATTAATAAAAATGGAAAAATGCATAAGTATTCATGTGCTATACTCGAATTTCCCAACTATATACTTTACCTTTGTGGGATTTCTGTTACCCCTCTAAACTATTATAAAATGTAATAAACACACCCTTAATTGATGACGTGAGAGTGTTTCACTCTCTTGAAAGCACGTGAGGTAAAATTTAAGTTTAAAATTGATTAGTTTATACAAGTGACAACTTTTAATTGAAAATTATAAAATTATTTTAGACTTAATTAATTATTACTATAACTTAGACTAATACTATTTTCTTGTTCTTTTTGTAAATTCAATCCCTTTTTTCTTTTTCACCGACGACGAATCCGACTCGCCGGAACCATCTCCACCAACATCGACAATAAAATTCGCTTTTTTCCTGCAACTTTTTTTACATGAAGAAATCACCCTCCCTCGTTACGAGCTTCCAAATAGTACATATGATTCACCAGCGTCACACCTACGTCGATTCCTCTGGCAATCGGAGAAACGTAAAACAGATTATTCAAGAACAAAAACCTACCCAAATCATTGCTAAATAAATTACCAAATCCACCTAGGTTGAGATCCAACAATGATGAGCCTCACATCACTGTCGGCAGCGAGTTTTCTATCATTATCGGCGACGACGCTTCAACGGTACTGCTCTATCTCGGACTATGATTTTCATTTACGAATTCACATTCTCTGGCTCTAATATCGGAAAACAAATTTACATCGTCGGCGACCATGTAAATGAAACTAGAATATAATAAGAAAAAATAGAAGAAGAAAAAAAAGAAAAAGAAAAAGAATTATTAGCTAGTAGTGTGTGCACAACACTCTCCATCAGGAATCTGGTTATCCAATTTTAAGGGTGTGTTTATTAAACTTTATAATAGTTTAGGCGGGTAATAAAAATCCCGCAAAGGTAAAGTGTGTAGTTGGGAATCTGGGTATAGGACAGGGGGTACTTATGTATTTTCCCTAATAAAAATAGTTGATTTTATTTTATTATGGGATAAGGGACAAATATGTCTCTCTACTTTCATATATTGTCTACATTTAACCTCCATTATACTATCGGGCCAAATTTATCCCTACCGTTATACTATCGGTTCAAATTACCCCTATAATCAGCAAACTTTTAAAAATATACCTTGATCTGTTAAGTAATCCAAAATCTCCCAAATTATTTTTATTTAAATCACTTGTTGTTTTTCTTGCTCCATTATTTTTAAAAATTACTATTGATGTGAATGCTAAAGTTACTAGACTATACAAATTATTCATATTTTTTTCTTAATTATCAATGCACCCATTTCTCTTCTTGTAATAAATAAAGTTGGTTTAGAATTTTATTTATTTTTCAATCATATACACACCGTAGAATTTGGTGGGTCTACTTATTGTGTATTATATGCAGCTGATAATCATGCATGTATATGTATATTCAAATATATTTTTCATAGCGTGATTAGTATAGAGTTCGATCGACTAACTTAAGAATAATGTGTAGGTATTTAATTAAAGCAAAGTTGAATTAGACAATGCAAAATCTTCGAGGAACTTCAACTTCAATTACTAATATTTACAAAATCTCCATACATTTGGTGCAACGAATTCATTAAAATTGAGATGTTATAAATACTTTTAGAATTTTGAAAAACTACCTAATTTAGATTTTTCAATTTACTATACTTTATTTATTCGGTTGTATTATTTAATATTTTTTCTCTTATTCAGAAAGCAGGTAAATACTAATTATTTCAAAAATAGTGGACCAAGAAGAAAAATAAATAATTTAAATAAAAGGATTTTGGGAGATTTTGGGTTATTTAACAGATCAAAGGGTATTTGTAGACAATAAATTGCATCGAGAAAATTAAAATCAAGACCGAAAAATATTGCAACAATTGTAGTATTTTATTTCGAATATTATGAGTGTACAATCTCTATGAATCCTCTGATTCTTCTTTTCAATATAAATTCAAGGGCCTTTGAGCTTGATCTTGAATTTTAATTTGATTTATCCGTCGCGAACACTTTGACTGTTGCCACGAATTTTATCACGAACAAGTAGCCTTGATCTTGAACGTCTTGTATTTGATTTGACTTCGTTCTTGAACTTGAACACTTGAATTGTTCTTCATTCTTGAGCTTGGACTTCATTTGTTCTTCGTTCTTGAACTTGAACTTGGTTGCTTGAAGCTTGTAGAGAAAATTGCGGTGTTTGATCCACGAGCTCTCTCTTGCTTCTTGTTATAACTTCTGGTGGCCTTTCTGAATTATGAAGACCCCTATTTATAGTTGTGGAAGGGAGGAGTTGTGATAAGAACAAACTCTTTCCAACTAATCAAATTGAAGTGTGACATGGCCGCATTTGATTGGCCAGAACATGTCACTTGCACATGTGGCGCGATTTCATTGGCCTTTTACTTTGACTTGTCATGTCTTGTCATTCTGAAACGTGGCATGATCCCATTGGCACTTTTGTTTGACTTGGTGTGCCATGTCATTTGACACGTGGCACCAAACTGGGCCTCTAGGAAGATAACATCTTAGGCTTAATGAAGTGGGCTCATCACTTTAGCCCAATTAAATGGGCTAGCCCAATGGATTAAGACTCATTTATTTAATCCATTTATATTGGACCTATATAATTAATTCATTTATATATTAGCCCATAATATTTATTTGGACCAATATATCTTAAATTTTGATATATAATCCAAATTAATTTATGAATTTAATTTTACAAATTTTATATACTTACAAATGTCCTATACTTCAAGACTTGTCAAAATATAAGCTTTAAGACTAGGCTTGAAGTATTATGGAGCAACATCCTTTTCTTTTTCTTTTCAAATAAAACAAAACACTAAAGTTGCAAATTTCAATCACGTTGAACAGTGTAGTTGCTCTCTAACATTCCATTTTGCCTTTTGGTAAAATAAAGTATAAACCTCTCTTTTAATTGAAAATCATTATTGTTTTATGTGTAGTATAAGTGTAGTACATGTATTCAAATCTCTTTAGGATTGAAACAATGAATATTAAATATTGAAGACTACACTTTGACTTCATCCCCAACACTACTTATTTCGGCCAATATATGTATCCAAATCTCTTTAGGATTGAAACAACCTCCCAACCAACTGCATAGGAGATCTATATAAACTCCAGCCTTGGCTACGTGTTTTCACGAGTAGGAGGTAATCCCAAGGTAATTTTTTCTTCTATGTACTTTCCATCGTCTTTTTCGTCCTTTGTTGTTGTTGTTTTTTTTTAAGTACCTTTGTAAAACTACAAAGTTCTTTAAAATTTGTAGAGAAGACTCATAAAAGTTCGTGCAAAGATTCTTAAAGTTCGTGGTCAGGATCTTTAATAGTTCACATCGAAGAGCTAAAAACTTCGTTTTATTTGAAAACTTGACTTTCTTTATCACTGGCAAAGATCATTACACCGTCCCAGTCAGAGATTTTATTTTATCTGAGGCAAAGACCATTACACCGCCTGAGCCAAAAATTTATTTTGTCTGAAGCGAAGACCATTACACCGTCTGAGCTAAAGACTTCATTTTTATTTGAAGTGAAGACTATTACATCGTCTAAGCTAATGACTTCATTTTATTTGACGTGAAGACCATTACACCGTCTAAGATAATGACTTCATCTTGTTTGAATCTTCATTTTATCTGAGACATAGACCATTACACTGTTTGGGCCAAAGATTTATTTTGTCTGAAGCAAAGACCATTACACCGTCTAAGCTAATGACTTCATCTTGTTTGAAGATTTAACTTTATTTTATCTGAGGCATAGACCATTACACTGTCTAAGCCAAAGACTTCACTTTATTTGAACACTTGACTTTCTTTATCTATGGCAAAGACCATTACACTGTCCAAGCCAAAGACTTTGCCTTTTCCATGCTTGGTAGGATTAGTCTTGAGATATGACACATTATATCATGAATTTAAGGCTATGAATTTCGCATTTCTAAGTTAAGTTCTAATAAACACTTTTCTCTCTTTTTGCAGTCTAAACATGGTTTAATTCAAAGACTCAAGAATTTCTTCCTCTAATTCGCAATGCCTTATTATCTCAGACCATAAGAGAAGCAAGGAGGGAACAAGGTTACCAGTTGATAGGTCATTAATCGACCAATATGCTGCAGCTTCATGGGTACCTTTGAGGGACCCACCTTATTTGGCAGACTGGACGCTTGAATATAATAGTCGTCCTCCCAAGACATGGATGCTTTGCACCACTACTCATCATGCTTGGAATGTCGCGAGTACCTTACCATGCCTAGGGCGTCGAATTATTAACAAGGAAACTTATTGGGGCAATGATTTGCCATTCGGCGGTGAATTTCATTACGTTCCTGGCTATTGGGAATGGACAGAAGACGTCTTAAGTAGGTGTCGCTTGACACTGGGGGGTGCACGAATTTATGACGTCGTATGTGATTCACTCTTCACATATGACCGTAATACGAATATCATGCAGGCTTTCTGTGAGGCATGGTGCCCTGTTACCAACACATTGCTTACCTCTGCTGGAGAACTATCCTTATCACTTTGGGATTTGTATAAGATCGGTGGTTTGCCTATAACAGGATCTCCTTACGAGGAAGTTGTGCCAAATGTTGAAGAGCTTACATGCACGTACGACAAGGGGAGAAGGTTTCTTCCCCACACTTGTGAGCATTTGTTTGATGCCTTCCATCGACTCCGAGAGGGAGGTAACAACGATCCAAAGGTTTCTGCGAAAAAATGGGTAGAGTTCTAGTGCAGAAAGACAATGAAGTATATTCAGCCTCCTTTAAGGAAAGAAAAGAAGTATGCTCATTTGAAATCGACACACAACCCTATTGGGGTCATAGAGGAAGCAGTTAATTGGTCGACTATTGAAGAAGCTTTGTTCCATAAGCTAGGAATTATGGGTGACAAGAAAGACGAGACGTATTTGGTTGTTTTTCTATCTTGTTGGTTATGTATTTTTGTGCTCCCTTCAAAAGATGGTGACTTCATTCGTCCTGGGACCTTTAAGATCGCGTGTCATCTTGCTTGTAAACGAAGAATTAGCCTTGCAGTCCCGATCTTAGCCAGAATATATAAGGGTTTGAACGAGATTTCAAAGTTCTCGTTGCTTGATCCTGCTCAAACTTTCTTTCCAACTCATTATGTGTATGGTTGGTTAGCTTATTACTTTAAGACTCATTTTCATATGCAAAGGGGCCAGCTGTTCCTCTCATGGCCGCATGTTCCGGTGAAGTTGTTGCTAGATATTTTGGGAAAGAGGAAGCAAAGAAGCATATTCATAACGGAGAAAATATCATTTGTACTTTTACAATGCCCCACAGATATGATCTGTACCGCTATTATGACGATGGTAAGGCAGATGAGTTCGATTTAAATTTCTGTATGAGTATTCTCTCGAATTATCTTTCTTTGAGGGAAGGAGTCAACTTTATTAATGAACCTTACAGCCCTCATCAATTTAACCGCCAATTTGGTTTTTATCAAGACACCCCTGGTCGCTTGGAGCAAGATTTTCGTGAGGCCTCATTAGAATAAGGGTTAAGACTTGCACGGATTTTTGTGTTAACTAGATCTAAGTCGAGGGCGGTATTTCCTCCTTTTGGGTCTACTATGAAGAAGTTTACATCGTCTAACTATAGATCTTGGTGGGCAAGGGCGCATGGAAGCCTTCTTGAAGACCACTTACATTTTTTGATGAATATTGTTGAGCCAATCACAAATATCATTCAAGACCGGATCGAGGATGTCTTAGTGATTGATAGGATTCCTGTTTTACAGTCTAAGGTAGTTGAGATGCGCGCAGGCAGTGGACCCATGCTACACAAAGAAGTTCAAAGAGAAGAGATCCATACTCCAGTTGACAAAAGTATTATTCCATTTGGTGTAGTCGTTAATGCCTCTAATAAGAGCATATCCCAAGAGGAGAGTGATAGAAGCAAAGGAGATCAATATTGGNCAGTGGACCTATGCTACACAAAGAAGTTCAAAGAGAAGAGATCAATACTCCACTTGAAAAAAGTATTATTCCATTTTGTGTAGTCATTAATGCCTCTAATAAGCGCCTATCCCAAGAGGAGAGTGATAGCAGCAAAGGAGATCAATATTGGAAAAGGAAAAGCCAAACCCAGAAGGGGTTGTAGAGGTCCAAAGCGTTGATAGCCCTTCAAGAACACTAACAGCTCAGAATGAGAAGGTAAAAGAAAACATAAACTTTTCCTTTTTATTATCCTTGACCAAATGAATTTGCTAAAGTGTCCTTACATTTATTTATTCATTTATTTATTTTTCAGGCTAACAACGTTGGAGCGTTGATGCGTGACTAGAATTCATGATTTTTAGCATTATATACCGTGCATTTTAGGTGTTTTAATGATAAAAATACACGTCATGTGTGCCTAATGGAGTTTATTTAATGCGCAGGTGAGTTGAAAATGGAAGCCGAGCTAAATGAGAGCATAAACGNTGGAAGACGGACATCGCCCGAGTGTTGAGCACCAAAGAAGGCTGAATCCCATCATGAAAGAAGTAGTGAAGAAAGAAGTAATAAAATTACTGGATGCAGGTATTATTTTCCCTATTTCTGACAGCAAGTGGGTGAGTCCGGTTCAATGTGTACCTAAAAAGGGAGGGATGACTGTGACTGCCAACGAAAAGAATGAACTAATTCCTACCCGCACTGTTACGGGTTGGAGAGTTTGCATTGA
>ML420643.1:0-34164 GCA_005239525.1 Nicotiana knightiana | reverse complement strand
TCAATCAACGAAAGAAGCAGGTGAAGGAAAGCTAAATCCAAACTGGGAAGGACCTTACAAAATTCGAGGCATAGCTGAGAAAGGCGCCTATGAGTTGGAAGGTATGGACGGCAGAGTTCTACCAACAAGCTGGAACGCCATCCATCTAAAGAAGTATTACTTCTAAAAGAAAAGAATACCCACCGTCAGGTATCACACGTTCTATTTTATTTTGAAAATTTAAAAATTTTACTAACTTTTTTAGATGATAGGCACAAAGCTAACCCATCACCAGATGATGATATTCGACCTGCAAAAACGCGAGAAAATAACACAATTCCCGGTCTAGGGTTACACTTTCTGATGGACGTTTTAAAAGGGTTAAGCATTCATCATCTAAAAAACTATACACCTTCGAGTTTGGAATGTTTTTCCTTTTCAGGAAAAGGACCACAAGGAAGGAATAATCAAGTGCTCGAGATTTCATTCTTCAAAGATAAAACACTTGGGGGACTATACAATATGGAAGGCTAAGACGAAGAAAAGAAGACTATCAAAAAGTCAAAAGCTCGAGCCTGAAGACCCATCTACCCAACGAGACAAGTGACACGAGCAGAATCGAAAGAAATCAAAAGAGCCATCCAAATACAAAGCCTAATGCAAAACTCAAAAACCTTCGAACATATTCAGGTTGCACGGCAAAATATTAGTCACGAGAAAGAAATGTACATCTTTATACTTATTCAAAGCTGTTGTAACAAAAACAGTTAGGGGTAAAAGATCATCATCAATGTACTCATTCAAAAAACTGTTCTCAAATAAAACAGTTATGGATGAAAGATCTAAATCCTTGTATTTGTTCAAGAAACTGTTATCAAATAAAAACAGTTATGAATAAGAAAACATTTCCCTCGTACTTATTAGAAAACTGTTTCCAAAACAGTTGCGGGTAAAAACCCTAATCTTTATAAAAACTATTACTAGTAAAAAAATAGTTATTTCCTTGTATTAATATCGAAAAACTGTTACCTATAAAAAATAGTTACGAAATACAAGAGTATATCAAATCTGTTAAACAAAAACAGTTGCAAACATGAGTTTTAGACGATAACCAAACACATGTAAAATGTCATGGAAGTTCAAACAAAAAAATTTCCTTGGAAACATTCTTAAACATGTGTAAAATTCCTATCACTCTATTGCATTATCATGAAGTTGAGACGTCTTCTTCATGTCAATTATAAAGGGCCCTCTTCCATAAACTATGCCTATTACAAAAAGGCACACATTTGATATGACACCGTGCCTATTACAAAAAAGGTACGAGTAGTTTAAAGCATTCTCCATGCAAAACTCGAAGGTAAAACTATAACCTCGAAAAATGAAGCATGCAAAAGACTTAAAGAGTGAAACAGAAACTCAACAAAAGTCAAACTAACATTTATATATTAAAACGACTAAAACTAAGTATTAACTTATACTTAGCCGTATAAAATTTTTATATACATTGTGGTGCCCCTAAGTTGTCATTTGGGGACTTAAAGGAAATCCAAATTTACCCCCGATGGGACTGGGGGTAACCACCAATTGATACAAAGAAAAAGAAAAAAGGGATAAACCAACTAGATCTTTTCAAGAGAGGGGTTGACTTCAGAGGCAGAAGGAGCGGGAGCAACTGAGGATGAAGAGGCATGAGCGGCTGGAATCTCACCATCAGGTGAAGAGAGGTTATGACCTTGTTGAGCCTTCTCCATGGCTTCCTTAGTTTTGGCTATTTCAGCACTAAGGTCAAAACCCTCTTGATTCATTTCCATCAATGTTTCAAGGCGAGAATTTATATATGCCCAACTCACATCGACAACAGCCACCTCTTCCAAATCTTCATAATCCCTTGCCCACACTTGAAGATCAGCTCTCAACCCGTCCTTCTCCGCCTCCGCAGCTTCATGGGCGGCCCTTAATGGAACAATCGACTCCTCTAAAGTTTGAGCTTTGTCTAAACCCTACGAAGATCTTCTTGAGTACGAGTGAGTGATTGCACGAGCTTGCCTGAGTATTCCTCCTTCTTCCCCAACAAGTTCTTCAAGTCTCTAATCTCCTATGAGGCACGGAACAGCTGCTCCACGAACGAAGACTCCAGAACACTCTTATCTTTATCAGCTTGACTGCAAGAAGCCCTCTCTACTGCTAATTCTGCTGCCATGAGTCTCATCTGCCGCTTCAAGGTACTTCTTTCCTCTTCTAAAGCATACATGTCAATCTTTAGGCTATCACACTGTGCTCTCCAATTATCAACATCGGCCTGCAACTCTTTTGTCTCTTGGTCCCTGTTTGAAATCCTCTTCAAAAGCTCCATGCCTATAAGGTTAATCTACAAGAAATAAACCAGTCAAATATGGTAAATCTCATATACGAGAGTTAAAGAGGATAACGTGCACCATACCTTCAAAGAAGTATGCACGACCTCATTGGCCCATATAAGAGCACCGTGGCTAGCTAGCTTTTCTTTCTCAGAGGGACCTATAAAAGGCTTGAGCCACACTTCGGGCTCACCCGTTTTCTTGAAAAGTTTCCCCTCAGCTGGAACCTCAATTACTAACTGCCGCATCTCTCTGCTGGACGACCCTACTTCCCTAACGGAAGGCATGGAAGCAGGCAGAGATGGAACAGCAACAGGCACGGAAGGTTGAGGAGCTGGAAAAGCCACGGGCAAAGCACATGCACAGAGAGTTGAAAAGTTGAAGAAGTTACAGGCAAAGCAACAACAAAAGTTGAAATAGCCAAAGGAACAGACGAAACAACTTCTCTCAAAGAAGCAGGAAAGACAGCAGCCAAAGGGACGTCGCCAGGAGCGAGATCAACACCTTCATGAATAGGGGAATATGAAACATCATCAAAGACAGGGGATTAATCACAGACACGGAAGGAAAGGTTGAGGCTGTAAGTTCATCATCTAAAACCATTCACCTTCTCCATGGTCTGTGCACTAAAGCACCCTCTTCTTCTTCTTTTATGGAATGAGACTCACTAATATTCCTCTTCGAGGAAGATGAACCAACAATAATTTCCTGGGCTTGAGCCAAGGACATCTTCGGGATAGATGAAGCAGACACCCCGCGAGCAGAGAACCCTATTCAAAAGGGAAAAAAGTTAAATGACAAAAAAAGAGACTCGAGTAAGGAAAGAAGCAAGAACAAGAGCTTCACTTACCGTGGGTCTTTACTTGCCAACCATATGTAACGACCCGACCGGTTGTTTTGTACTCTAGCACGTAGTTCAGTGGTTTGAAATTGTGAGCAGTTTCGTTTCAGTTATTATGACCCGTGGGCGTGGTCGGAATTGAATTCCAGGAAGTTTAGAATTGATTTGGAAAGAAAATTCTCATTTCGGAAGCCTTAAGTTAGAGAAATCAACTAAGATTGGAATTTTGAGTAAACGATCTCCGAATCAGCATTTGAAGGTTCCAGCAGGTTCGTATGATGATTTCGGACTTGGGTTTATGTCCGGATCGGGTTTTGGATAACCCGGGAGCGTTTCGGCGTATATTGTGGAAGTTAGCATTTTAGGAGGATTTCATGAATTTGGGCTTGAAGTGCATATCAATGAGGTTGATGTCCGTTTGGGATTCCGATTCTGGGAATAGATTTGTATGGTGATTCTAGAATTGGGAGCGCGATCGAAAGTGAATTTGGATGTCCGTAGGTCATTTTGGAGTCATTTGGCTAAAGATAGAAATTTAAAGGTTTTTGGGAAATCCGGCCGGAAGTAGGAGTTTTGATATCGAGGTCGGAATGCGATTCCGGAAGTTGGAGCAGGTCCGTAATGTTGAATATGACTTGTGCGCAAAATTTGAGGTCAATCGGACGTGATTTGATAGGTTTCGGTATTAGATGTAGAAGTTTGAAATTCTAAGTTCTTAAAAAATTGGATTTGAGTGCGATTTGTTATTTCGGCGTTGTTTGATGTGATTCGAGGGCTCGAGCAAGTCCGTGTCATGTTTTGGGGCAGGTTGGTGTGATTGGACGGGGTCCCGGAGGCCTCGGGTGGATTCCGGGTGGTTAACAAATCAAAGTTGAAGTTGGAAAAGGGCTGAAGCTGCTGTCATCTAGTGTAACCGCACCTGCAAGGATTTGGCCGCAGGTGCGGCTTGGGCACCACAGGTGCAAGAGTGGGCAGGCTTGGCTGGGAACCGCAGGTGCGATGGATTTTCAGCACATGCGAAGCCGCAGGTGCGGACCGTGGGACGCAGGTGCGATTTGGCTGAAGTTGAGGAAAACCGTAGGTACGGGATATTTGGTCGCACCTCCGAGATCGCAAGTGCGGAAATCGACCTGGGCAGAATGTTTTAAAACAAGAATTTGGGGTTCATTGTCTTCATTTTTCATGGTTGAGGGGATTTTGGGAGAGCCTTTCAAGGGAGATTTCACCAAGCATCAAGAGGTAAGTGATTCCTTCTCATTTCCAAGTTGAATACAAGATTGATGCATGATTTGATATGGGAAATTGTGGGAAAATTTGTGGTTTTTGAAGAAAAACCTAGAAAGTGAAATTTTGGATTTTTGGCCACGAATTAAGTATGAATATTTGAGTAAATTATATATTTGAGTTAGTGACGCTATGGGTAGAATATATCTTCAAAAATTTCGGATTTTCGGGCACGTGGGCCCGAGGGCATTTTGGTCATTTCTCCGAGCGGGGTTGGGAAAGTATATAATCTGAATTTGTTGTGAGTATTAGGATGAATTTTCATTACTTTGTCATTTATGTGGTAGTTTCAGAGCGTTATGCGTCCGTTGGAGTCATTGGAAGCCGGTATTGGAATTTCGGAGCGAGGTAAGTCTCCTTTCGTACTTTGCGAGGGGGAATCGTCCCCCTAGGTGAATTAAATCAGTATATGCTATGATCTTCGGGGGCTACGTACGCACGAGGTGACGGGAGTCCGTGCGTAGCTACTATTATGCCATGTCAGGTTAGCCTAGGACCCACTAGCATGCTTTATGTGTGTACCTGTAACCCTGCCTGTAATATTAAACTGCTGATATGACCGGAACATAATTGAATATTTAAAAGAAATCTAGAGTTCGTATTGTTAAACTTCTAAAAAGAGAATTGTTTCCGTCGTGAATATATGTGTACCTGGACTGGGTTGTATCATGAAGTATCACTAAACTTGCCAAATGAGTTTCAAAAACAAAGAATTTTTTTAAAACCATATTTCATGTTTCTTTTAATAAAGATTCTACCACTTTCCTGAGAAAAATAGTTTTCTTGATAAACTACGAGTTTATTATGTGGATATGTGTAACTTTGGGTGCCTGAGTCGCTTGAGTGATTCGCGGGCAGGAAGACCCTGTATTTGTGTGTGTATTCATATGAGCACCTGAGTCGCATGTATGATTCGCGAGCAGGCTAGCGTATTATGTTAACCGCGTCGCATGATCGATTCGCGAGCGGGGCAGATAGATGCATCTATGGTTCGAGCCGGTTGACCCCTCAGCAGTGCACAATTTATTATTATTGGTCTGCATCGTTCGACCTTCTGCATTGCCTGCGCATGATATTTGCTGCATAGTTGCTATGATATTTGCCTGATTACTGGCCTGAAATGTTAAATTGTCGATTTAAAATGACAAAGATTTAAAGTTATTAAAAAGACTTTTGGAAGAAGTTGTCCCTTCCGTTGATTTATTATTATTTGACTAATCACCATGTTGATTAATTGTTAATATGACGAAGATAAAAAGTGTTAAATGTGAACGAAATTGAAGGATGTTTGAATCCTGTTTATAAATTGCCTATAATGAACTATGCTTAGTGTCACTCTTGAATATTTGAATGGACCTTTAGTAAGTGTCTAAATTGACCTCTCGTCACTACCGCTCTGAGGTTAGGCGAGCGATTTACGGAGCACACGTTGTTTTTGTACTCATGCTACACTTGCTGTGCATTTTGTTGCACAGGTACCTACATAGCACAGTGGTTGATTTTTGGAGACTTGGACGGGCCGAAATCATCCGGAGGCGTTCCGCAGTTGACAGAGTCTCCCTCCTACCGTATTATTTTTATTTAAAAATCCCTTGTCCAAATTGTATTTCAGACAAGCTTTGTAGTATTTGTAAAATTCTTAGAAGTTGCTCATGTATTTGTGACACCGGGTTCTGGGATATGTACTGGGATAATTGTTTAAGTGAAATCTTTAGATCACTGTTTTTTTTAAATAACAGAATTTTATTCGCTGTCGTATTTTAATTTACGAAAATTTATTTATTTGATTATGAAATGCAAGGAAAGGTAACGGTTTCGAAAATGTTAAAACATGAATGTATTTCAACTAATTAAGGATTTGGCTTGCCTGACAGTGGTGTCCGGCACCATCACGACCTATGGATTTTGGGTCGTGACACCATACCTCCCAGCGAGGTACTTCCAAGATCTCTCTTCTGAAGGAGCAACAGATAACGATTTTTCTACCCAATCATGAATGCCGGAGACATTCTTAACAGTATTCATGATTGCTGAGAGAAGAAAAAAACAGATACGGTGTTAAATAAAACATCTCAAGTCAAAACAAGAAAAAGTAAATGTGAGCTAAAGCATACTCACGTGCGCGATTCCACTTCTCATGGAAGGGAAGATTTTCTTCACCCACTAAACCAACAGCGGGTACAACAACATACCGGAGGTACCAGTCCCTATCCTTATCGTCTCCGGGGGTTACCAACACTCTTTTGCTTCTAGCAATCAGAGTAAAAATCCTTCACGAAATAAGGTAGGAGAGTAGTGGTGAATAAGATGGTTTAAGGTAAAAGGAACCGAGGCTAAGAAGCCAAACTCCTAAGACACGCGACAACTCGCCACACAAGCGGGCCAATTTGTCCTAAGCAGATATTGAAAAAACGACAAAACTCAATTATAACTGGGTCAATGGGGGGTCTAAAACCTAAAGGTGAAAGGATACGTATAAACAAAAGAATATCCCGTCTTGTAAGACGTTATTCTTTGATTACTATTCGGAATATAGACAGGAAAGTCAGACTTCCAAAAACACTCCCTCCGAACAAGGGAAATCTGACCCTCAGTTATAAGGGTTGGATATCTTTCGACACTGTCAAGAGAAGAAGATTGATCTACAAGAACTTGACTATCCCTAGCAAAAACAAACTCAGCAGGGACAATTTCATCGACTTCAGGTTTACGAAGGCGTTCGTCTCTACCTCTAGACAAAGACCGATNAGCCGGAGCAGAAGATGGCGCTAAACTTTCAATATCTATTACTCTTTGAGGTTGGTTTGAAGAAGACATATTTACAAAGGCAAAGAAGAAAGTTCTTTACTAAAGACAAAGTTAGAAAAATGTTTCGTGGAAGCAAAGAAAAGAAAACATGTATTTATACTTGAACAACCGTAAAACATGAAGAAAAAGGAAAATAATGATGTAAAGTCATAATTGAAGATGTCACTTCGGGACTGGCACATCCGCAAAAAGCCCTAAAAGGTGCCGAATAAATGCAGAACCAATCCGAAAAGGACACGTGGTATGAGCATTAAATGAAAGTGACAAACGACGCCTATGGTGCAGAGAAGGATACAATGATTTAAGGAAAAGCGGCGGCAAAATATTCCCGCCATAAATGAATATTCACTTACCAAATATTAATCGTTAAATATATGGTAAGTGGGGGACTATCTGTATTGATAAAAAAGAGTTTCACACATAAGCCAGCTTTTTACAACTCAGCCAGTCACGTGGACAAAGGAAAACGCGACAGCTGGACAGGATTCTTTGAAGAGGTACGGTACAAAGAGGAACGGTTCAGTAAACCCACAAACTTATCAGCCACGGGAAACTCAACTTGATCAAAACGGGAGAGAGGCATGGTCAGAATGAATCTAGACAAAGCTACAGGCAGATTCAAGGACCCACAATTGATTACTCGAACTAACCGAACCCCAGNTTTTATTTCTGTAATACTGTCTATTATTCATTTTTCTTTATTATCTTGATTATCAGTAACCCGTATTCATCTTAAAAATAAGCTTTAGTCAAAGAGTCTAATTCTTTGGTTAAACAGTACGGTCACACCTGGATCTGCACACAAGGTGCAGGGAGTAACGTGTGTACTTCCAACTCAACAAGTAACATAAGTAAATAAGGAACTGAGAAGCAATGACGAGCTATGCAAATACAATTCATTTCAGTAATATCAGTAAAAATTGGCATGCTTTTAATCCGGTATTTTAAGTCAACACATTTCGAGCTCAAGTAAAACAATATCAGTCCTCTAGAAATTTCACAACAACAACAATTAGCAACAAAGTGCAACAATAAATAAGAGCAAGTACAGCCTCACACGACTACTGTCACTCAACAATCAAAGGTACCTGCGCTCACCGGGTATGTACAGACTCCGGATGGACTCCTACAGCCCAAGCGTTATATTGTTGCGGCGTGCAACCCAACCCAATACTGTTGCGGCGTGCAGCCCGATCCGATATATGGCTCTAAGTCTTGTTGCAGCGTGCAACCTGATCCGATATATCTCACATAGCTCTCAACCTGGCCCTTGAGCCCTATCTCAGTCACTAGCCTCTCCAACCTCACCAAATATCACAATAAATAGCCCAAACAGAGAATACAACAAGTATTAACAAGAAATGAGAGAGGGAGCTGAGATATAATGCATAAGTAAAATGGTGACTGAGTACAAGACAATAACTAGCAGTCAGTTCAACAAGTACATGACCACTTGCGGGTCCCAACAGTGATATCATATAGCCTAAGCATGGTTTCTAACATGGAAGGCAGTCAATACCTCAAAAACAAGGTGAAACAAGAAATAATAATGTCTACTCGACTTTATAGTCTTCTGGGACGTACCAAGTCTTAATCCCACACGGCACACGCTCACACGTCCGTCACCTATCATGCGTGTCACCTATAAATGTTCACATCATCAAATCCTCGGGGTTTCATACCCTCAAGACAAGATTTAAGACCGTTACTTACCTCAACGGCATAGAATCCTACTCCGGAATGACCTTTCCTCTCGAATCGGCCTCTAAATGTCCCGAATCTAGCCACAAGAAACATAATGCGATAAATATGTGCTAAAGGAATCAATCCCACAAGAAACATACCAATTTATAGCCAAATACCCGAAATCGGCTCAACCCGGCCCCTCGGGCCCACTTCTCGAAATTCGACAAAAGTAGCAAAATCGAAAATCCCATTCACTCACGAGTCTAGTCATACCAAATTTACAAAAATCCGACCTCAATTGCCCCTCCAAAACCCCAAAATTCACTCTCCAAATTCTCAAGCCCTAACCCCTAATTTTCACTTCAAAACCTCACTAATTAAGGAAAAATTCAATGGGAAAACACCATTACTAAGGATAATTAGGCTAGAGGAACTTACCTCAGTAATAACTCTCTAATTCCCTTCAAATATCTCCTCAAAATCTCCAAAGCCCGCGTTCAAAAAATGTGAAAATGAGAAGAATTCCCGAAGTGCTCTATTTGTACCTTCTGCTTAGCAAACCAGCACCTGCGGTACAAATTACGCATGTGCGGGGCCGCATCTGCGGATCACGCTCCTCTTCTGCGGAAAATCACTTAAAGTACTACGAACGCTTCCACGACTAAAGACCGCATATGCGATCATCGGAGGTGCGAAAACCACCTCGCACATGTGGCTCCCTCTCGCACATGCGCCTAGCTGCCCGCATCTGCGACTCTCGCAGGTGTGGGAAAATCTTCACACATGCGGACTCTGCCCAACTCCTTCTTGGCCGCATCTGTGGCTCCCCATTCGCTCCTGCGGGGTCGCACCTACGGTTCCCACTCCGCAAGTGCGGAAGACACCAATAGCAGCAGCTTCAGCTGTGTTCTCCTAACTCCAAACACTCCGATAGCCACCCGGAATAACCCCGAGGCCCTCGGGACCTCAACTAAACGTACCAACAGGTCGTATAAGCCCATACGAACTTAGTCAAAACTTCGAATCACCCAAAATAACATCAAAACACCAAATTAGACTCGAATTCAAGCCTAAGAACTTCTAAACTTCCGAATTCCGTAAACGACGCCGAAACCTAACAAACCACGTCCGAATGACTTCAAATTTTACACACACGACACAAATGACACCACGAACCTAGTCCAACTTCTGGAATTCCATTCTGATCCCGATATCAAAATTTCCATTCACGACCAAAATCGCCAAATTTTCAACTTTCGCCAATCCAAGCCTAACTCTACTACGGACCTCCAAATCACATTCCGGGCGCGCACCTGAGTCCAAAATAACCTAACAGAACCCTAAAATTTCAAATCCGGGGTCGTTTACACACAAGTCAATATCCAGTTGACTTTTTCAATTTAAACTTCTAATTAGAGACTAAGTGTCTCAATTCACTCCGAAACCACTCCGGACCTGAACCAACAACCCGATATGATAATATACAACTGTAAAGCACAAAGGAAGCAGAAATGGGAGAAAACCGGGCTATAACTCTCAAAATGACCAGTCGGGTCATTACACGAGGTGATTTGCAACACTCTCACTTATTTCTCGCGTCGTTAGTTGTGGATGTTTCAGATAATTTTTTGCTATTCTGCTGTTTTGGACTGGATAACTAGTCGCTGGATAGTTTTGCTTTACTTTTGCTAAAATCTGTATGCCTATAACTTGCAAATGTTTGCCTATGATGTGAATGTTTCTACTTAATTTCAACTGTATATATGTGTATACCCTCTTTGCTGATGTCAAAAAGGGGAAGAAAAGAAGTCAAACATTGCAGGACACAAGAGAGAGTCGATTGAAGTATATGAAGCATTTGTTGAGGGGGAGTCGACTACTACGACGTAGGCCAACAGGGAAGTAAAATGTTGTTTATAATATATATATATATATATATATATATATATATATATATATATATATTATTTTTGTCATCATCAAAAAGAGAGAGATTGTTAAATATGAGTTTCAATGATGAAAAATAACATATCACATTTGGTGCAGGATCACAAGGGATAAAACAAAGGAATCAAGAAGCCCTATCATTCAAGGAAACAATCTATTAACGGGAGCTCTAGAAGCAAAGCAAAGGACAAAAATCAATGTTTAAAGATGAAAAGAAAAAAAAACGGAGATCTGGAAGAAGAATCAATCAGTAATTTGATAGATGATTGACGGAAGCTATTATAGGAAGGTTTCAAATAAAAGGGAAACAAGATTGCAAAGTTGTTGCACTAGAGATCGTTGAAGTCAGCAATCAAGGGATCTATCATTGATCACTCAAGTAACGGAAAAGATATGCCTAGCGGATGAAAAGCCTGTCAAGACCACAAATTAAGGAAGATCAACGGAAACTTGACTTTATTCTTGAAAAGAATCAATTTATAATTCCTTTCAAGGATCAACTCCCTTGGGTTTGTAATCTCTCAAGATTCACGTCAATCAAGAGTCAGAAGGCCTCGCAANTGTGTGTGTGTGTGTGTGTGTGTGTGTGTGTGTGTGTGTGTGTGTGTGTGTGTGTGTGTGTGTATGTTCTAGACTTGAAAAAGATATACTTTGAACGAACCATTATCACTCTTTTTGTTCTATTCCAAAAAAGCATCATACTTCTCCTTAGATCTACCGTAGAATTAGTGAGAAAAGAAAGAGAGATAAACATTGGTAAGGCATTGTATCAAGAAGAGAAAAGTGACATAGAAACTGAGTCGTTGGTGTAAAGCTACATCAATCATCTTGTACTCGAGATACTTCAATACTGAAAGAGATCACCCGTGCAACCCAAGGAGACTGGAAGTAGGATTCACTTTGAATCCGAACCAGTATAAAATCCTGTTGTCTTTATTTCCTGGTCTTCCTGTATTATTATTATTATTTTGTTTTATCTCTAGTCGACTAATTGACAAACGAGTCAAGTATTTAAAATACTGAAAATAAAATCTCGATTCACCTCCACCCCCTTGTACTTTCACCTAACACGGCACGGATCGGATATACTCGCACTACTAGAAATTCGGCAAAAATCGATCAAGAAAAACCGACCAACTTTAATCAGTGAAAAAACCAGCCAAAAAACCGACCAAAGTTGGTATTTTTTTTACAAAATTGACAAACTTTGGTCAGTTATTTTTGACGCAAAAATACAGGAAACTATTTTTGAGTCCCGTGAAATTTATTTTTTAAGAAACCGACCAACTTTGGTCGATTTTTTAATTAAAATAAATAAATATTAATATTAAAAAACTGACCAAAATTGGTCGGTTAATTCGGCCGGTCATTTTAAAAAATCGACCGATTTTGGTCGGTAATTTTATTTTTAATAAAACCGACTACAACTTTGGTCGGTTATTTTCGTGAAAAATATAATTAAAGAGTATAAATCAAGTAAAAGACAATCTTAAAACAAAATGCATCAATGGTCTAGTGGTAGAATAGTATCCTGCCACAGTACAGACCCCAATTCGATTCTCAAATGGTGAATCTTTTGATTACATAATTAAAATACCGACCAACTTTGGTCGATTTTTTTTTTGCAATATTTTTTTTTGAATTTATTGACCGACCAATGTTGGTCGGTAATTTCCGACAAACTTTGGTTGGTATTTCTTTCCGACTGTCATAATACCGTTCACACGTAAATTGTCGCGTTTTGGTCGATAATTAGCAATAACCGATCAATTTTGATCGATTTTTAGCGGATTTCTAATAATATCGGACTTCAATGCGAATACTGAATAGCGAATGAGTGAACTCAATAAATTAAAAAGTTTAACTATTTTCTAAACTAGACTAGTTCTTCTTGAATCTGGACGTTGGGTCTTAGATTTCACATAAAGATTTGATAAGGGAAAAAAGGGGGTAGACATGGAATTTTAAGGGCAAACCCATGTTGATTACAACAATTTGCAGGTTTGATAGGTCAAACAAATAGATTCTGAAAACACACATCTCAAGGGAAACACAACAGTCAAAGAAGATTGAGCTCAATTGTAAACAAGTACCATGAGTTGTCGATGTCAAATGTGTACCCGTGAAAAACAGATCAAGTTATCAATAACCGGTAGAGGTGGACCCTTGTGTATGGGTGAGAGGTCACCGAATCCCGTAAATTTCAGTTAAAATCCTATATATATATTAGTAGAGGCGGACTTATGTGTATGGGTGAGGGGTCACCGGATCCCGTAAATTTCGGTCGAAATCTTATATATATATATATATGTTAATTTAAAGCAATTGACACTCTAGATACTAAAAATATTTAGAGAACGCTAATTGAATAAAATAATGTGTCCCATCACATAGTGGTCCACCTTTGATAACTGGGGTTTTTTTCTCCATATATAGCTGTGATTGCATTCAGATATTTACATTTCATTGCCCAGATTCCTGAACCTTAATATTAGAGAGATAAATATATTCCAATGACGTACATGATAGATTGGACGTTCATTGGTCAAGAAACGGAACAAAAGAAAAGACGTTCGCCTCTTTTGGGAATTGGCATAACACAAGTTGGCTCCAATCATTCATTCTATATAACCCCCCCCCCCCCCCCCCATCCAAATTATCATTTAAAATTGTACTTTTATTATTATATCGACATGAGAAGCATTGTAATATACAGTAAAATATTGAGTTGATATTATCTAATTTAACTCTGAATATTAGTTACATTAATTGTCAAAAAATAAAATTTGACAGATAATTTGGAAAGAAAAGTAATTTATTATTTCTGGCATTAATTAAGCAATTGGTAGCACTTTCGCAAGCTTAAATTTTATAACGATCAACTCATGTTCTACAATTTTATTATGTCACTAACTTATTACTTATTTATGGAAGAAATTCTACACTTACAAAAGTGGTGCTTTCCTTGTGTTTAGGTATGGGAAAGTATAATCGTGTGCATGGAAAAAGTGAGGTTGGTGTAGTAAAAAAGAGAGTTGTGAGAAAAAAAATTTACTTCAAAAGATAGTTTTATTCTTGTGGAAGGACGATGTTTTTTTGTGGTGGAGCGTTGGACCCAACAACTAACCCAAAGTTTATTTTGAGTCACACGAGTGTTGCGGTATTATATCATGGAAATGACAAATCAAGAGTGTTACTGTCACACCGGTAAAGATTCTATTATAATAAGCTTAAATCTCCTTGAAAAGAACGAAATATTCGTGTTTCAGCCTGAAAAGCATTTATGGTCGATCACTGATATCTCGCTATTCCGTTGCTCGATGTCGATCGTGTCCGGTCTCGATCCTTCAGTCTTCGTGTCCTTCGAGTTTGAGGTCGCTTCGATATGAGCTTAATCTCGAGGCAGACCCTCGAACCCATAAAATCAGACGTGCTCGATTTTAACTGTGTACAGATAGTCTCCATGTTTCTTAGAATAAAATGATAAGAAACGACTTGAGCCTCGATTCCCCTGCACCTCGATCATGACGTCGTCTCCATGATATAAGCGATGGATGTGACCGAAACGTCCCGTCGGTTCGGTTCCCAAAACCCTCAATGCATGTCAGTAGTCGGTCGACCACTAGTGATACCAAACCGTCGTCACAAGCCTATAAATATTACCTCTTTTGTTGATTCAAACTTTACTTTGATTCGATTAGAAACTCTTGACTCCCCAATTCTCCTTATCTTTCTCTCATCGCCCCCAGTTACGCCACCTTGTTTTTACAGGAGCCACCAATTTTACACCTTCCTTGTACTTTCTTCACATATACAAATGACAAAAACCTCCAAAACTGTGCCGCAAAAGGAAAAGGCCCTGTCTTCCTCTTCCTGGCCAGCCGGTGATAAGACGCCGGTAGAACCTTCCCCTCATGAATACGAACCTGGCCCATGCATTTTCAAATCTGACTTTAAAGTCAAGAACGCCTCATCGGTGCCGGGCCGATGTGAACATGTGTTGATGTACATGTGTTCGATTACTGATGGCCACGTCAAGGCCATGAAGAAGGACTGCAAATGGGGTTCGGAGGTAGTGGTGCGCATTCCTACTCCTGAAGAGAGCATAACTACACACGTGAAGGGGTTCTCGAGTGTTTACACTTATCCCTTCACCCTGGGTCCTGTTGAGCCCGTGATTTTCGACTTCTGCAGAAGGTACGAAGTCGCCCTCGGCCAGATCCACCCTTCACTATGGCGCATAGCGATCATGTTGCGCTTCTTTTCCAACAAGGTCGGGGGGTTGGAGTTCACTCTGAACTATCTTATACGGTTGTACCGGTCTCGAATCTATCGAGGGTTAATTAAACTTCACTTTCGAGCAACAAAGACTTTATTCTCGAGCATCGACGGGATAAAGATCGAGGCTGAATGCGCCGATTCATACGGGTTAGGACCTGTGATATAATACCGAAGGAAAGATGGCGTTCCCTGAGGAATGGAACCTCAAACGTAAGTGAATTTTTATTTTTTGATTTTTGTGTTTCTTTTGATTTTGCCTAACATTTCTCTTTAATCATGCAGTTGTCCCTTGGATACCTCAGGCGGTGCCCGATTTTGAAGATTGGATCCAAAATCTTGCCTCTACTTCTACTCGTGCCGAACGAGCATGGAGGGACTTGGAAAAGGGCAGGTGGGAGGCCAAGAACCATGGTAAGGATCTCTTCTTATGTATTCCGAAGTAATTACATGCTTTGTTCATTACTAATCTTTCCTCATTTAGGTCGGACCAAAGATGCTATTCTGAGGCCTTCGAGTGAAGGAGGAGAAGCCAAGTCTTCAGTTCCGAAGCCGGAAAAAGATAAGAAGAGAAAGGATGCCTCGCAGTCTGAGGCCTCCAAATCCAGACCTCGAAGGGTGAGGAATAAAAATAGTCGCTCTATCGGCGGACACGGTCCGCAAGTTGAGAGATAAGGATGAAGAAGAGGAAGAAGATATTTTGGCGCTGAAGGTCCGCCATAGGAAGGCCGTCAAGGTCGCCCTACCTTCCGATCTGCCACCCGCTGTAACCGAGCTTCGTATCGAGGAGGCTTTGAAAAAAGACTTGGGGATGAACCCGGGGTCTCCAGAGGTCGAGGTGGTTTCTCGATCAACAACATCCATACCGGGCGGGCCGGTTCCGAAACTCAGAAAATCGATTAGAGCGCTCCGAGCGACTCGCTTGGGGCCATGACAACGGGTCAACTGCCTTTACTGCCAGTCTTTTCAGAAGGAGCAACAAGGGAGGCCCGAGTGATGAAGGCTCTCGAGGTCGGCGGAGGCTCTAGCATAGGCGATCCTTTCCGATATTGCTTCGTGGGGGTCGATGATGCCTTTGATATTAATGATGCTTCGATCTTTATGGTGGAAGCCCAGCGTCTTTTTTCCCGGGTAAGTACTAGTCATTTGTTGGTTACTTTTCTTTGCATGTTTCCTTACAAATCTAACATGTGTTTTCCTTCTTGTATAGGCTGCTGCTAAATTCCGTGCTGACCTTGGTCAGTGTGAGGCCGAACTCCAGAAGGTCTCGGAAGAGAGAAATGCCCTGAAGATACTTTGTGGCCAGAAGGACAAAGTCATAAATAACCTTCAAGCGGACCTGGCCAAGGCTCGTGAAGAGGAGGCTGAATTAGACAAGCAGGTAACCACCCTTCTGATAAAATATGGAATCAGCTCGACTGTGAAGGCTAATACTTCGCTATCTCAGTTGCAGCAGAAGGTAGATAAGATCTAGCTGCTCCGAGCAGAGGTCGATCAGGTCAAGACCGATTGTGATCGGGGGAAAAGGAACATGGACCGCCTTGCTGGGGAAAGGGAGGCAGCCTTGGCTAAACTATCTTCAGCTGAAGCTCAACTTTGAAGCCTTAAAGAGAAAATCTCTGCCCAGGCCAAGAGGGTCGAGGAACTCGAAGCTGGGCTTGCTGAGGCTAAGGTGGAGATCGAGAAAACCAAGGTCATGGCAGACAAGTCCATTACCATATACCGGGCCGATGCTGAGGCTGTTCAAACACAGCTAAGGGAGGCTTCCGACCGGGAGCAGTGGCGTAATGATTTGGCAAAGTGCCAATCCTGGAGGGAAAACCTCGAGGAAATTCATGCTCAAGATTTTAACCTTTCCGAGGAAATTTCTTGGGCCAAAGAGCTTGAGATCGAAGCCAGGCAGCTCGCCTCTTCTGATGATGACACAGAGGGAAGCCGAGGCGGGCCCGGAAGGGGAGAAGATGGAGATAAGTCCGTCGAAGAAATTGCTCCCGGAGAAGCTGAAGTCAATCCTAAGGGGGCTAGCCCAGATCGTAGTTAGATTTTAATTTCTCTTCTTTTTTGTAAGGTCTTGACTCGCCTCTTGTACATATTTTTTTATATAATAGAGAAACCTTTATTCGAATGCCTTCATATGTTTTCAATTCCAGATATGCTTTTTGCCTTCATCGAAAACGTCAAAATTTTTTATTGTTGTAGTTTTACTATCTTCAACTCATAATCAAAATAAACCCTTAAGTTTGTGAACCTTTAAGCTTTTGGGTTATACGAGGGTAAGTCCCCGAGTTTGAAATTTGTTTGAGACCTTATCTCGGGGGTGTCTCGATCTAATGGACAGATGTGTTATCTTTAATAACCAAGTTCGAATTAATCTTGAGTTTAGGATAAAGTGAACCCTTAGGTTTTTATCAAATGATTGTTAAGTTTTTCGATCTTACAACAATATACCCTTTAGGGTTTTTGGGTGAATCTTCGAGCTGTAATTGACTTTTATTTGAGCTCAGAAAAGAGGAACCCTTGGGTTCGAATCGAGTGAGAACTAGGTCTCGAACTATAATTGTATAGGCCCTTAGGCTCTTTATATCAGCCCTTAGGCTCTTTTAGATTGGCCCTTAAGCTCTTTGGATTTGGCTATTATTTTTCCCTTTTCGGCTAAAAGACTTGGTGAAAATTTCTTTATGCCTTAGCATATATTTTTTGTACCCATTGGGTTTTTCGAGAGTCCGATGATCGAAACCCTATTTTTCCTTTTGTGCCTTAACGTGTTTGTGTTAAGATAATTTTATACCCCTTGAGGTTTTATCGAAGGTTGATATTATAGAAGCCTTTTAGTTATTCAAGGGCTGATTTTATCGAAGCCCTTTTATTTTAATTGCTTTGCCGAAGGTAGCCTTATTTAACTGGTTTTTTAAAGTGTTTGAAGACCTTTCGTATCTAGCGGAAGTCGGACGTCTCTAAGCCGCATTAGTTTGGTCGTAGCCTTTAATATAGCCGTAGCCTTTAATGCGGCCGTAGCCTTCGGGTATGTCTCTTGGACTTTTTTCCCGATAATATTTCCCCGAGTGTGATGGCCTTTGATTGTATATAGAGGGGTGCCTCTTTGATGTATTATGATTTTGAACTTAGATAGCTCGAGTGTGTAGTCCCCGAGTGTTCGAGGTATGCTTGTACTTGGATCTTGAGCCATTTTTCACAAGCATTAGTTTTTCACAATAGATTAGAATTATAAGTACACGATTCGTATAGTAGAAATTTACTTCGAAACACGAGATGTTCAAGAAGAGAAAATGCTTCTTTGAATAACTTATACATGCATACATTTTTTATCATCGGGACTCGGCTAACCTATATGGACATGGTTCATTCAACCTTTTGGCCCATTACAAGATTTTTCCTATCGAGACACATTGACACGAGGTACATTTCTCGAACACGTAGCATCCGAGGATAAAGCCCCCAGTATTAGAGGTTGATTGCAAAGAAGAATTGGATACTGTTATCCTCAGGTAGCACATAGTTGTTGCCTCGTTAAAAACCTCGCCGGAAAAATCCATTTGGGATAAAACCAGTCTAAGGGAAAAAGAGTGCAACGCGTACTTTAAAACCTGAGGTCTCGATTTCTTGGATCGAATTCCTGCAATGAGTTAGTTTCGAATATTTATGTAAATTAAAGAAAAGAGAAAGTCATACCTTAGCAATAGTACCGCTTAAGGAGTGATATGTTCCAGTAATTCGACAATGGTTCGCCGTTCATTGTTCCGAGTTTGTAAAATCCTTTCCCGACTATGTCGAGGATTTGGTAGGGTCCTTCCCAATTATGATCGAGTTTCCCTTCATTAGGGTGTCGAGTGTTGATGGTGACTTTTATTAGGACTAAGTCCCCGACTTTGAAGTGTCGAAGATTGCTTCTTCTGTTGTATTACTTCTCGATTCGTTGCTTTTGTGCAGCCATTCAAACGAGCGCAACTTCTCGTCTTCCATCTAACAACTCAAAGATGGTATTCATGGCCTCGCAGTTTGATTCCTCCGTTGCATATCGAAATATGGTGTTGGGCTCTCCGACTTCGACCAGTATCAAGCCTTCAGAGCTGTATACTAAGGAAAACAGAGTTGCTCCTGTACTAGCTTCGATGTTGTCCGATAAGCTGATAGGACCTCGAGCAATTTTTTTTCTCTCCACTTCCCTTTGGCGTTGTTTAGCCTTTTCTTCAGGTTTTGGATGGTAGTCTTATTTGTTGATTCGGCCTGTCCGTTCCCACTAGGGTGATATGGTGTCAATAATGTCCTCTTTATTTTTTGATCTTCGAGGAATTTTGTTACTTTGCTGCTGATGAACTGTTTTCCATTATCACACACTATTTCTACGGGTATCCCGAATCGGCATGCGATGTGATCCCATATAAAATCGACCACTTCTTTTTCCCTAACTTTTTCGAAGGCCTGTGCTTCAACCCATTTAGAGAAATATTCAGTCATAAATAATATGAACTTAGCTTTACCTGGGGCCGATGGCAGAGGACCGACAATGTCATTCCCCATTTCATGAATGGCCATGGGGATAAGACTGAATGAAGTTGCTCGCCGGGCTGGTGGATCATCAGTGCAAACCTTTGACATTTATCGCATCTTCGAACGAACTCCTTAGAGTCCTTTTCCATGCTATCCCAATAATATCCTGCTCTGACGACCTTTCGAACTAGTGACACAGCGGCAGAATGGTTCCCACAAGTGCCTTCGTGGATTTCTTGCAGGACATAGTCAGTATCTCCTGATCCCAAGCATACTGCCAATGGACCATTGAACGTCCTCCTGTACAATGTTCCGTATTCGTCTAATGTTAATCGAGCGACTTTAGTTCGTAAGGCCCTCGATTCTTTTGGATCCGACAGAAGCTTCCCATTCTTCAAATATTCGATGTATTTGTTTCTCCAGTCCCAAGTCAGGCTCGTAGAATTTATTTCGGATCGAGAGTTGGACAACAGTCCCCCAACTGATCTTATCTTCTTCAACCGATGACCCCAAATTGGCAAGTGCATCGGCCTCGGTGTTTTTCTCTCGAGGGATATGTTGTAGAGTCCATTCTTTAAAATGGTGCAAGGTTACCTACAATTTGTCTAAGTATCTTTGCATCCTATCCTCTCGAACTTCGAAGGTTCCGTTTACCTGGTTTACCACCAGTAGGGAGTCGCATTTAGATTCAATTACTTTCGCTCCCAAGTTCTTATCTAGCTCGAGACCTGCAATCATCGCCTCATACTCGGCCTCTTTGTTAGTCAATTTGGCAGTCTTAATCGATTGCCTAATAATATTGCCCGTGGTTAGTTTCAAAACAATGTCGATCTCGGACCCTTTAACATTCGAAGCACCGTCCATGAAGAGGGTCCATACCCCCGATGACGTACCCGATTTTAGTAGAAGTTCCTTTTCCACTTCAGGTACGAGGGTTGGCGTAAAGTCGGCCACGAAGTCTGCTAAAATTTGAGATTTGATGGTCGTTCGGGGTTGATATTCGATATCGTACCCGCCAATTTTGACGGCCCATTTGGCCAATCGGCCCAACAATTCGAGCTTGTGCAAAACATTTTGGAGTGGATAAGTGGTTATCACGTATATGGGGTGACACTGGAAATATGGCTTTAATTTTCTAGATGCACTTATTAATGCAAGTGCCAATTTCTCTAAGTGTGGATACCTAGTTTCATCATCTCCTAAGGTCCAACTTACGTAATAAACAGAAAAGTGCATACCCTGCTCTTCTCGAACTAATACACCACTTACTGCTATCTCGGACACTGCCAAGTATAGGTACAACTTCTCATCTGCCTTCGGAGTGTGGAGCAAAGGTGGTCTCGATAGGTATCACTTCAATTCCTCCAATGCTTGTTGACATTTTGATGTCCATGCGAAATTATTTTTCTTTTTGAGTAAGGAAAAGAACCTGTGGCTCCGATCTGATGACCTCGAAATGAATCGACCCAAGGCAGCTATCCGTCCGGTTAGCCTTTGTACGACTTTCACACTGTCTACAATGGTGATATCCTTGATGACTTTTATCTTATCGGGGTTAATTTGATTCCCCGAGTTGACACTAGGAAGCCGAGGAATTTGCCCGAACCGACCCCGTAAGCACATTTTTCGGGGTTAAGCTTCATGTTGTACTTCCTCAAGATTTCAAATGTCTCCTGCAAATGAGTCAAATGGTCCTCTGCACGCAGGGACTTAACTAACATATTTTCAATGTAAACATCCATTAATTTACCTATCTATTCTTCGATCATTTTGTTAACTAGGCGTTGATATGTAGCTCCCACATTTTTTAGCCCGAAGGGCATTACATTATAACAATAGGTCCCAGACTTAGTGATGAAAGAAGTCTTTTCTTGATCCTCTGGGTCCATCTGGATCTGATTATACCCAGAATAGGCGTCGAGAAAGGTAAGAATCTCGTGACCGGTCGTGGAATCGATCATGTGATCGATGTTAGGAAATGGAAAAGAGTATTTTGGACATCGATCATGCTTGTTTCCTTTTTTGGAGACTACGACTATATTAGCTAACCATTCGGGATATTTTACCTCCCGAATGGACCCTATATTGAGAAGTTTGGTTACCTCGTCCTTTATGAAGGCGTGCTTTACCTCGGACTGGGGTCTTCTCTTTTGCTTTATCGGTCTGAACTTGGGATCCAGGCTCAGCCGATGAGTTGTTATCTCTGGTGGTATTCCTATCATGTCTAAATGGGACCATGCAAAGCAATCCATGTTATCATTAAGAAATTGAATGAGTTTTTTCCTGAGTTCGCGGGTCTACCTCGTTCCCAGGTATACCTTTCGTTCGGGTAGATACTCGATCAGTATCACCTATTCCATCTCTTCGATCGTCAACTTGGTTGCATCTGATTCTTCGGGAACAACAAAAGTTAGGAGTGAGAAAATCCTCTTCTTCTTCTTCGATTACATGTTTCTCCGATTCGGTCGAGGTTGGGGACGGTGATGGCTATTTGGTCGTCTCCTTAGCTTTGGTGCTCGATTTTTTTGAGGTCGAAGGTGTTGATATCGGCATCACCTCATCGACTGCAAATATTTCCTTTGCAGCGTGTTGTTCCCTGTAAACTGTTTTCACACCATCCACCATGGGAACTTCATCATTTGGTGAAGGGTCGATGATACTGCCCTCATGTTGTGGATCCAGGGCCTTCCGAGGAGTGCATTATATGTTATGCCGCCTTCGATGACATGGAATTTTGTATCTTGGATTGTCTCGGCCACATTTACGGGTAGGATTATCTCCTCTTTCGTTGTTTCACTAGCCATGTTGAAGCCGTTTAGGACTCGAGATGCAGGTACAATTTGGTCTAGCAAGCCGAGCTTCTCTACGACCCTCGATCTGATTATGTTTTCTGAGCTACCTGGATCCACTAGAACACGTTTAACTTGAATTTTATTTAACAAAATAAAAATTACCAGGCGTTGTTGTGCGGCTGAGAGATGCCTTCTATTTCTTCGTCATTGAACGATAGAGTGCCTTCGTGCACATAGTCTCGAGTCCGTTTTTCTCTGGTGATCGACACCTTGATGCGTTTGAATATAGGCCCTTTTGGGACGTCGACCCCACCGACGATCATGTGAATAACATGTTGAGGTTATTCTTGCTCGTTCTTTCTGTTGGCGTCTCTCTCCCTAAAGAGATTTTTGGCTCGATCATTGAGGAACTCGCGAAGGTTGCCCTCGTTGAACAATCGAGCTACCTGCTCCCTCAGCAGTTTGCAATCTTTGGTCCTGTGGCCATGTGTTCCATGATATTTACACATCAAGTTTGGGTTCCTTTGAGAAGGATCGGTCTGTATAGGTCTGGGCCACCTGGTGTCTTTGATCCTTCTGATAGCCGATACAATCCCCGATGCATCGACATTGAAATTATAATCCGATAACCGAGGTGCTTCTGTGGGATCCACATATTTGTCGGAGCCCGTTTTACTCATAAGTCCCCGAGAATTTTGCCCTCGGTCACCCCTTCAATCGTTTCGGGCGGAGTTGCATCCTGGATCGTTATTCCTTCGATCTGAAACATATGGTTGATAGCGATCTTTATTCGACCTTGATTCTCTATCAACATCTCTCTAATTTTTACATGTCGACCGATTTGGATGTACTGAACTTGAGGGGCTCCCAATTGGTCATCCTCGACCCTAATTTTCGAATGATATCGGTTGTGAAAATTTTCCCAAGTCACAGCCGGATACTCAATCAAGTTCTGTTTCAACTGGTGCGATGCGATCGAGCTCCGCTCGTTCAATCCTTTTGTGATGTCTTGAACAACCCAATCATCAGTGACTGGTAGTAATTCCATGTTTTCTATTTAGAATCGAGATACAAACTTCCTTAGCATCTCGTTATCCCTCTGCTTCACTTTAAAGAGGTCTAATTTTCTCGTTGCAACCTTTATGGCCCCAACGTGTTTTTCTACGAACGAATCCACTAACATGGCGAACAAATCGATAGAATTCGGTGGAAAGTTGTGATACCAAATCATAGCTCCATTCGACAGGGTCTCCCCGAACTTCTTCAGCAATACAGACTCGATTTCCTCATCTTCTAAATCATTTCCTTTTATGGCGCACGTGTTAGAAGTAATGTGCTCATTTGGGTCAGAGGTCCCGTTGTATTAGGTATATCGGGCATATGGAACTTCTTTGGGATGAGCTTCAAAGCCGCACTTAGAGGGAATGGTTTTTGTACAAACTTCTTGGAATCTATTTCTTTTAAGATCAGTGGTGCCCCCTGTATCTGGTCTACTCGAGGGTTGTAAGTTTCCACCTTCTTGTCATTGGCCTCGATTTTCTTTTCTCCCGATTCTATTCTCTTAGTAGGCTCCTCAAGCATCCTCATTATAGCAAGGTCTGTTATTGAAGTATTATCACCCGATCTTTCAGGCACTGGCTCGGTACGGCGAGTAACCTCTTATTCGACCCTATCTGGTGCCCTGTGCTGATTTTGCAACTGAGCAATGGCGTTTTATTGAGCTTGAATCATTTCAAATATTACTTGGAGACTGACTCCTTTGTCTTCTCTGCCCTGTGTACCTCGAGCGTCAGTTCGACCCTCTCTACATACACTTCCCTAAGGGTCTGCACCTAAATCCGTATTCAAGGCAACATGAGAACTGACATCAACCGGGTTGACGGGCGGTGCTCCTCCGAGGTCAGCCTGTGGCACCTCGATTCCTGGGGCAATAACATTCTCGTTTTCTCCGTGGAGTCTGAGGTCGTTTTCACCGTATGTTGATGTGTTTTGCGAGTTTGACATGATTCAACCTGAAAACAAAATTCTTGACAAGAAACAAGCGTAAAATAGTGTGTGATACCAGAATTAGCACTGAAAAATTACTATTATCCTTAGCCCCACGGTGGACGCCAAACTGTTTACCTTGAAACACGAGTAACAATTAAACTTGTAATATAGTTATAAGGATACATGATTTGATTCAATACCAATTGGTAAATGACTAGATAAATAGATAAATTAAACGATTAATGTAAATCAAACCAGTGTCGTTATAATTTATCGACCTCGATCGGAATAGGCTCGAGATTAAGCGTTAAGAACAATAAGAATAACAAGAACAATAGTAAATTGTAAGCAAGTAAAAGAGCAGCGTATTGTTATTTCTCGGTAAGTGCATGTCATATATCATGGTTACAAATGAACATGGTTCCTATTTATATAGTAGAGGAATCCTAAATAAGGTATAACTCTAGTTTCGGAAGCAAAATCTATGATTGGTATCAATAACCGTTGGTGGTTCTGTCAATCCCGAGATTCCCGCCAAGATTTGTGGTCGATCTATGATATCTCGCTATTTCGTTGCTCGATGTCGATCGTGTCCGGTATCGATCCTTAGATCTTCGTGTTCTTTGAGCTCGAGCTCGCTTCGATATGAGCTTAATCTCTAGGCAGACCCTCGAGTCCATAAAATTGGACATGCTCGATTTTAACCATATACAACCCTCCCAAATAACCAACCAAATTGACAAAATCCAAAGGAATTTTATTTAGGGTACAACTCCCATGAAAAGGAATCTACACATGGTGAAGTGGGCCACTGTCACCAAACCAAAGAACAAGGGAGGTCTAGGTCTCCAGCAGTCTTACCTAAGGAACAAAACATGCCACACCAGTCTTGCTTGGAGACTCTACAATAATACTATCTCCACCGAGGCTAGGGTGCTTATGGGAAAGCAGTGCAATGAAGGAGGGAAAAGGGTTAAGGCTAAGACTAGAACCTGGAAGAATGTTCAAGAGGGCTGGAAAATATGCACAAGTTGCACTAAATGGGTGGTTTACAAAGGGGATAAGGTTAGATTTCTCACTGACTCTTGTCTTTCCAAGATGCCACCTCTGATAGAATCCTTAATGGCCCATGGCACCACAGTGATATGAGCACCATGATTAATGAAGTGTTCTCCAATGGGGTTTGGGATTTCAACTACATTCCATATGCAATCCCCCGTGACATCTCCTTGATATTACAAAACACTTTCATTCCTACCTACTTCACTGTTGAGGATAAACTAATCTGGAACCTTAACCCCAGTGGCATGTTCAATACCAAATCAGTCTACTCCTTTATGGATGCACTAATGCGCAATGACAGTTCTAATGAAGACCACTTCAGTTGGATCAGGAAGCGAAAGACCCCAAATAAGATCAAATTCTTCATATGGCTCATGCAGCAAAACAGGCTGCCTATAGGGAAGCACTTACACCACATTATCTTGAGAATTAACACTAACTGCTACTTTTGTGATTATGCAATAGAAGACATAAACCACATCTTCTTTGAATGTCCCAATGTTAAAGAATACTAGCAGCAGTTGCTGCAAAACTGCAACCAAAAGCCTAACCTTAATGTAAACCCCTTCTCTATGCCAAATTGGGAGGACACATGGCATATGATACAAAATGCGGATCACAATCCTTGCATAAAATGGAAATAACTTCTGCCATTCTGCCTCTAGGCCATCTTGTTCACTAGGAATTCTAATGCCTTTGAAAAGAGAAAAAATCACATCAATGTGCACCAAACAATAACACAGACTGTTGAACACCACCATGTAGCAGCCACTTCGATCATTGTTAGAGCAACAACTACCTTATACTTAAAGTGGCAACCACCTAACAAAGGCTATTACAAGCTAAACATTGATGGGGTTGCATGCCTTAACACTGGGAAATGGGGTATATGGAGGGGAAGGGGAGGTGTGTTCAGAAACAACAGGGGAGATTGGGTCTTAGGCTTCATGCGGGGCTCCCAAGCACTGATAGTCTTAGGGAAGAATTCCAAGGCCTATGGTTGGGGATAAAAATAGCTCGAGATCAAGGCTTGTCACCTATTGTGATTGACACTGATTCGGAAACAGTGTTGGAAATATTAAAGAATGACAATTTACTCACAACCCCATAATTTCTGAATGCTGGTATCTAATGGAACAATTGGGGAACTCAGTCATAGGCCATAACAATAGGGAGCAGAATCAAGTGGCGGACCTCCTCGCAAAAGAATGAGCTAGGAAGGAAGTTTTTGACAAGACTTAATTTTTTGCAGTTCCTCCGGTGTTTGTAAATGAAGCAGTGTGGGCTGACATCTTAGGAATTGTTTTTGAAAGGAAAATCAATGGTCTTAATATGGTGAACTCATATCAAAGTTAGCTTCAATTTTATGGTTTAGTAATAACTTATCGAACAAATTGATAATACCAATAATAATAATAATACAAATAATAATAATATAATAATAATAATAATAATAATAATAATAATAATAATAATAATAATGACCACGACTCTAATAATAATAATTCTCGGCAAATATGGACCGAAAAATTGGGCTTAGCATTTTAAAGCTCGGTATAAAGGCAGAGTAGGCAAAATTCTACTTTTATACCTTGCATGCATGTAAAGAGAAAATCTATTTAGAAAATGATTTGAAAATGTTCTTTGAGAGCTTTTTGCAAGAAAATATATGTTTGCATAAATATAACATTATTATTAAGTAGAGTTTGTGTCGTGAGTAGAGTGTTTAAAGACACTTTTAGTAAAAATGATTCCAAAAAGGGAGTCAACTGTTGAACATCTTGTCACCATTATAGATTCTTTTTATTACTCCTGTAAAACTCATTACAAAAAAATTAAAATTAGTTATAAATTTCATCGCTAATATCACTCGTAGCTTTTTGATAATCGCCGGTAATCTATCATTAAATAGGATTAGTTACCAATTTTTCTGTTTAGATATAAAATTTCTCCGTCGCTAATTTTTTTCTTTTTTTTAATGAATGAACTTTCAATTGCCAAGCTGGTTACTTTGGATTCTTAACCAATAAATTGACTTCAAGATTTTAATATAGTAATATTGTAACTTTTCCCAAAAGCTCTAAAAAGAAATATTTAGTATATATATACAATAAGTTGTACTATAAGTTTTCACTCTTTGGATTATGCACCCAACAAGATATTTTACAGCAGAAAGGTCACCAGTCAACTAGCTCCAACAAATCATTACCCAATGCTGCAAGTTGCAATTGCAAATAACCAAAAATTTTATATTATCAACTTACATACATTCATAATGTAAGAAAAAAAGAACTATATCATTAAGTCACCAAAAATATCTTCACGTCTCTTTTCATTAAAAATATAATTTATAATTTAAAAATAAGGCAGGTTACATATAAAAATAATTTGAAAGGAATAAAAATCCTTTAACTATTATTTTAATTTTAATTTGTGTACACTCTCTATAAAGTAACACCCCATTTCCCTCCTTGTTCTTGCCAACTTCCATCTACAATTTCCCTCCCTACACTCTTTTTCTTTTCTTTTCCTTCACTTACTCACTCAAAATGGGAACAGTGGAAATAGAAGCCCCCATAACCAAACAACAAGAAGAAGATGTAAATGAAGATGAGCTCTCTCCGATAGAAGAAGTCCGTTTAACAGTACCCAACACCGACGACCCGACCCTACCCGTATGGACCTTCCGAATGTGGATCCTGGGTTTACTCTCTTGTGTTCTCCTTTCTTTTCTCAACCAATTTTTCTCTTACAGAAAAGAACCACTCATTATTACTCAAATCACAGTTCAAGTAGCTACTCTTCCCATTGGACGGTTCATGGCAGCTGTATTACCCACAACCAAGTTTCGGATCCTTGGGTTCGGGTCAAGAGAGTTCTCACTTAACCCGGGTCCATTTAACATGAAGGAGCATGTGCTTATCACTATTTTTGCAAATGCTGGCTCTGCTTTTGGAAATGGGTCTGCTTATGCTGTTGGAATTGTTAATATTATTAAGGCTTTTTATGGCAGGAGCATTTCTTTCGGTGCTAGTTGGCTTCTCATCATTACTACACAGGTTTTATATTTTTCTTTCTGTATTATACACTTTAATTTCATCCTCTGCGCTCTCTTTAATTTGGCTGCTGTGTAAATGGAAAACCAAAGGTAAAAATTAGAAGAAGAAGAATATAAAAATATGAAAAATAAAAAAAAGGGCAGACCGATGGACGAACCATCTCGTATTCACACCGGGTATAGGGAAGGGTGTGACGTAGATAGTCCACCGTAATGTTTGCTTGTATTGGTGGCTGATTCCACGGCTCGAACTCATGACTTATAAGTGGAATAGAGATAACTTTACCATTGCTCCAAGGATCTTTTCGTGAAAATACGAAAATTTAGTAGGTGATTTAGCTCATGACAGCTAAAATGAAATTTGTCGAGGAGACAATGGCATGTTTTAGTTGTCTTTTCTGGTTTGGAGATACATACACTGGGATATTATTGAGCATAACTTGATTAGATGTTGATTGGTTTTATCTCGTAAAGTATGATCAAATATAGTGGAGTAGCATTTTGGTTAAGTGATAGTGTAAAAATTCTATTACGTGGTTAATATACTCTTAGCAACTGTAACAGATTATTTGTACTTTTTTCTTTCTTTCTCGAGTTACTAATTTACACTTACTATAATCAGTTATTCAAGAGGAAATAATTAAGTGTAGATTACTGGCTTAGAAACTGTTCTCCTTTCTGTTAAATGAGTTTCAGATTATGCTAGATTCCTATCTTTATGAATTACAAATTTTATCCATACTTTCTTGTATCGTTATTCCTATGATAATACTTTTTATTATTTAATTAAAAGAGGTCAAGCCTCCTTTTTTCATAGCACTATTATTATTATTATTATTATTTAATACATGCAAGTGTGTAAAGCATGACTTGAGTTTCTTCTTCCTCCACTAGAATTTTCAGATAACGTAATTGTGGAATTTGGCAGGTTTTGGGATACGGTTGGGCTGGGCTTTTAAGGAAATACGTAGTTGAGCCGGCACATATGTGGTGGCCCAGTACCCTTGTTCAGATCTCCTTATTCCGGTGCATTTCCTTTCTCTAGATGCTTTAGTTATTATTATTATTAATTTCTTTTTTCCTTTAAGCTTCAATGCAATTAATAATGTCACACTTTTGTTTCTGCTTCGTTGAAAATTATTGTGGATTGAGAATCTTATCCTGGAATCTATATATCATCGTTATTTTCTAAATTCATTATTAAACTATACGCAAATGGTCTTTGGTTTAATCCGACACAAATATCTTCAGAGATAAGAATTTTCCCAACAAAAAGCTAAAGGAAAAAAAATTAGAGAAGGTAATGAAATAGAAAGGAACAAAATTTATGTTCCCAAAAACAATGCACCTCACTGTTTAATTTTAGAGGAAGGTATATTTTTAGCCGCTCCCAATACAATATATATATTTTTGTAAACATGTGTATTATATACATATAATATACATATTTTATACATTTCTTGGATAGCGAATGTAAATAGTTTTGGCCGACCAACCAATTTTGTACTTTGCTCGAAACTTTATTTCAAAGCTTATCAGGTTATGTCGTTTATTGTTGTGTTCAATTGTATTTTCTTAAATGGGGTTGTGAAAAAAAGAGAGGGAAAAAGCATGATATAAAAATGCAAAACTTAGTTTTCGATGCTGTCTCTGTCTTTATGGTGAACCATCTCTTTACAATTATTAGATAGATTTTGACAATCACTAATCTTTTGTTTCCACTAACTGGTCTATGATAACTGATAAGTTTTCACTTGCTTAAATCTTATGTCTACTTCACTTTATATGTAATCCAAAATCAAGCCATACATGTCCAGGGACAATCATATAGTGTTATCCAAATTATTTTTTGGCTTCAACATTTCTCATATCAGTTGTTTTATCCAAAGAAAAAGAAAATTGTGCGGACACATATCAAATATAATAAACGTAGTGGCGCACATATATACGCGTACATACATACAATACGATAGTGATTTAGTTTCTATATCAAGTTTACATTATTAAGGACCAGACTAGAAAAGTAAATGGCACTTACTAACTCATGTTACCATCATGTCAATTCATAGATAAATGAAATTCTTGCTGGTCATGTATCACCTTTCAACATATGGTTGAAATCTCTGTTCTGAATTAGGAAAAATTTGGAAAATGAAAATAATAAGCAAGTTGATCAATGTATCAAAGAGTGTGCAGTTATGTGTCATATTTCTGAAGTAGTTACATAGGTAAAAAAACATTCTTACAAAGGCATTAATTTCATAGGGCACTCCATGAAAAAGAAGATGAAGATGACAATGAAATTGTGAATGGAAAAGGAAGCAAGCGGCCAATGTCTCGTGCAAAGTTCTTTGTGATAGCATTAGTATGCAGTTTTTCATGGTACTTATTCCCTGGTTATATCTTCCAAGCTCTATCAAGTATTTCATGGGTGTGTTGGGCATATCCAAACTCAGTCACAGCTCAACAGATTGGATCAGGTCTAAATGGCCTAGGAGTCGGGGCATTCACGTTAGACTGGGCTACTGTAGCTTCATTCTTGTTCAGTCCTCTTATTTGTCCATTCTTTGCAATAGCCAATGTCTTTGTTGGCTATGCCTTGATAATGTATGTAGTGATTCCTATATCCTACTGGGGTTTCAATGTCTACAATGCCAAAAACTTCCCTCTATATTCGTCTGATTTGTTCACTGCACAAGGTCAGGAGTATAACATATCACTGATTGTGAGTAAGCAATTTAATCTGGATTTAGCCGAGTATGCAAAGCAAGGGAGAATAAACCTGAGCCTTTTCTTTACTCTTACTTATGGATTTGGATTTGCCACCATTGCTTCTACGCTCACTCACGTTGCTTTGTTTTACGGAAGGTAATATTCTCCTCATTTTTCCTTTCCTTAAGCAATTTTAGTTCGTTTAAATTTGTATGGTCCAAGCCTGAGTTCTCACATTTACTGGTCCTTCATGAAGAGAAATTTATGAACGCTATCGAGCTTCCTCAGAGGGAAAGGTTGATGTCCACACAAGGCTGATGAGAAGATACAAAGACATACCTTCGTGGTGGTTTTACTTGCTTCTTTTTGTGACAATTCTAGTATCACTTGTCCTTTGCATCTTCCTGAAGAATCAGGTTCAGATGCCTTACTGGGGACTCCTACTTGCCGCTGTCCTTGCTTTCACATTCACCCTTCCTATCAGCATCATTACTGCAACCACGAATCAGGTAATTGAAATGCCGATCTATCCTTCTCTTCGATTTTCTGATATGACCAATGATTTCCAGTAGACGTACTATATATATTTTTTCACTCTGTTTGGTTTCCCACATAGTAAGAAACCAGGACTGATTGTTTTGTGTATTGATTTGTTTCGTTAGACTCCAGGACTGAACATAATCACCGAGTACATTATGGGGGTGCTGTATCCTGGAAGACCTATTGCTAATGTGTGTTTCAAAACCTATGGTTATATGAGCATGACTCAAGCAATTTCCTTTCTAAGTGATTTCAAGCTTGGTCATTATATGAAGATACCTCCGCGGTCAATGTTTCTAGTTCAGGTACGCATTAACCAAAATAGGTTAGGCAGAGTTCTGTACATGCTAAATACATCAACCTAGCTAGTAAATCTACAATAACCTCCAAATTCAAGAGTTTTAGTGTTACACTCTTGAATACTAACCTAGCTAGGTTCCTTTCTCTTTGAATCACTGCTTGACGTTCTCTCTGTTCCAGTTCCTTGGAACCATAATTGCAGGAACAGTTAACCTAAGTGTTGCATGGTGGCTTTTGGATTCTATAGAGAACATATGTCACCAGGATAAATTTTCCAACAGCCCTTGGACTTGCCCCAGTGATCACGTCTTCTTTGATGCATCAGTTATTTGGGGTCTCGTTAGCCCTAAGCGGATTTTTGGCCATCTTGGCAATTACTCAGCACTAAACTGGTTCTTTCTGGGAGGAATGCTTGGACCAGTTGTAGTATGGTTACTACATAAGTCGTTCCCGAAGCAAACATGGATACCCCTTATTAACCTTCCAGTGCTTCTTGGTGCAACAGCTATGATGCCACCAGCAACTGCACTCAACTACAATTCTTGGATTTTGGTCGGAACGATTTTCAACTTTTTTGTTTTCAGGTATAGGAAGAAATGGTGGCAGAGGTATAACTATATCCTATCAGCAGCTTTAGATGCTGGAGTTGCCTTTATGGCTGTATTGCTCTACTTTAGTGTGGGAATGGAGAATAGAAGCATAAATTGGTGGGGAAATAATGACCCTGAGCATTGTGATTTAGCATATTGTCCTACAGCCAAGGGCATATCTGTAGACGGTTGTCCAACTTTTTAAGTTTCTCCAACGGGTTTTCTCTATCGGACACTTCTCTACCTCCACAAGGTAGCCGTAAGGTCCGCGTACATCCCACCCTCCCCAGGCTTCACCCGTGGAAGCACGCTGAGTAGTTATTGTTGTAATGGTTTTTCTTTAACACATATTTGGTTTTTACACATTGTATGGAAAATTCCCCCGACAAGGAAATGCGAAGCCACTAGCTTATAAATCGTTCTATACTCACGTATGAAATTGTATATAGTTTTTCGTTCTTGTGAGGTTATGTCTTGTTCCTTTGTATTATCACAGCACAATTACCGACTTTTTATATGAGCAAACTTGATGCAAATTGATTTTCAGTATCTTCTTGGTTATCATTGAACAAAAACATGTCATTAATCGGATTAAATAGAATTTGTTCTTGGAGCAATCCATATTACTATTCTTTAATAGAAACCAAATTTGCTTTCGTTGAAGATTGGATTGGTGAATGTGTAGCCAATCACATCAACTTGAAGCGTATTGATAAAAAACTGAAAAAGAGGAGAAAAAATTTAGCTTACAGTAGGATGAACAGAGCAAGACACTCCAAGCAAGCAAACTATATCATAGATACGAAAGTTTTCCTACAAAAGGGCTGGCTATTGCCAAGCTACACTAACAGTTAATTTGCTTGTAGTCGCAACAGTTTTCCTACCAAAGGGGCTGGCTTCAACAACCCATAAGGGACGGCTTGCCAAGCTACACAACTCAGAAAACTGTTGTACTACAATCAACCCAACTGTTAAAACTCAGAAAACATTCGTACTACAACAAGCTAACTTTCTTAGAGTATTCTTACTCTATTTTCATACATGGACCGGCCTTTCCATCCATTCGAAAGAAAGAACAAGAAGGAAATTTAGAAGGAACTCATATGTAGTATATCACAAAGGTTTAGAAAGGTTACAAGATAATCCTACAACTACTACAAGACCTCCTTTATATAGGAGTAAGAGGTTATTACAAGACAAACCTGCATTAAATTAAACCTATCTCNACCAACTAAAAGCTCCTGGAAACATGTGACAGGGGTGAAATATACATGGTTTTGGCATGTGACAGGTTGTGGGAGCATGTGAAAATAGTGTGCTGCATGTGTTGAAGCATGTGAAAACATGTGAAGGCATGTGAAAGTAAGACCCAGCTGGTTTGGAAGGATGTGAAATTTTGTCTTGGCATGGGTAGATGATTTTTAGGGTT